>JAODUH010000003.1:1823906-1833961 GCA_027564835.1 Typhlichthys subterraneus | reverse complement strand
CAGGTGTGGAAGGCCCTGATTGCCACCTGTCGCAGATCGGTCGTCAGTACTCCGGGGACGGCGCACGAGAGCGCGCCTGACCGGAGGGCGCGGCCCCGCCGCGGGACGCCGGCGTGACATCCAGTCAGTAACATTTCACCTTCAGCAATTGGACTATTACCATAGTGATGGATGGATGTACTTTTATTCAATGATTCCAATATATCGGATGTATTTACCTTGTACCTATTCAAACCTATGAGGTGTTGTAGCACATTGTTCTTGATTAAGCTAGGCACTTAGCAGTTGGACATCAAGAGAAGTTCATTGTTCTTGTATGACTCACTGCTTAGAGCCCAATCCAGAGCCACATGGAATTCACCTCTGCTTTAGTGTCACTTGTGGCAAAATCAATGGATTACATTTGTCCTTTGCTTTGAAATGTTATGGGCCTTGTTTTTGTGAAGACCTCCACACTTTCCTTCACTGTGGAGAAAAGACATACAATAGCCCTTTAATCTAAGAATACTTACTGGAGACTGATACCAGATCATACACTATAGCTAACTACTGTAGATTAATGTTGTAAAGGATGGATGGACAAACTGACTGATCGATCAATCAATCAATCCATTGATCGATTGATCGATTGATCGATGTATTGTTTATGCAGTTAGTTTGCATACAGTAGTGTATTCTTTAGGATGCATTGCATTCTTGTTGGTGTTCATGGGTTTATCTCTACAGAATAGAATGACCTATATGATAACCATGTTTGCTTTACAGACTAAGAGCTTACAGTAATGCTCTTATGGGAACATTTTATTTGTAAAAGTTTCAAATCACATTAGCCTCAAATGGTTTTGAAAAATCAAAAGGGATTTCACAAGCAGAACTAATTTATCTGTGCCTCACACTTTGAATAGAATTAGCATTCTTTCAAAATCATCTAATTAGGTTTTGGTTATTAAATTAAGATTCGTGTTTGTCAGGAAGATAAATAGCTCTGTGCTTTTATCTGGCAATGAACCCACGGAGATCACAAATAGTGTGATTTTCCACCTCATTTTACGGAATCTCAGGAGGAGGTAGCATCTCAAATCACAGAGGTATGACTCAACATTAAAACAAACCTCAGAGGAATTTGCACCACACTCTCAATTTAACTTTCCGTTACATATTGATTCCATATATTAAAGCACAGCAGCAGAAAGCATAACAGCACTTCAATCTCACCTTGGAAATATCTAACACAGTCCATTAAGTGACAAACTGCCCTGGGCAAATTTAAACATTACTGTAAGAGCTTACTGTATACACAAATATCACAGTAGATGATACTGCAAATGACTGGTACAATCAGAGACACAACACATGTTTATGTTTTGTCCAGATTACTTGTTATTTTAATGTATGCATTTTGTAATATTGAAAGTCTAATGGTACAGGACATAAGGACCCTATACAGGTCAATACACTACTATAAATGATACATTAGTGTAAATATAATACATTGTAAAATATTAGCCACTTACAGGCACCAGACACACACACACAGAAAGGAGAGAAAATGTCGTTGCACCCTCAATGTCATCTTTTTCATTGTTTTCTTTACAATACAGATACAGTAATAGGTGCATGCAAATAAACACATGGTGATGTTAAAGGTGGGTAGGGCAGAGAGGAGATCTGAACATAGAAAGAGAGTGAATGAATATATTACCGGTAGCTTGTGCGTACAGTATGTGTGTAGTGTGGGGAGTGGGGTCTTACGCTATAAGGAGTCTTCCTTTTAGGTGTGAGGGGGTGTGGGGTGCAGGGTAACAAAGGATTGATATCCACAACAGCCCAGGGCCTGGTGGAAGTACAGCTTTGTAGGAGCTACTCCTGTCCTGGAGTGGAGCTTATATCTTATTTGCATTGCTGCTGACAAACGCTTTGAAGACCTCTGCTCTCCCAGACATACTGTACTATAGAGAAACAAGGCATTCTGGTTCTGTACATGCCGGAGAAGCTATATTGTTCACCTGCTTTACATAAACATGCTACGCAATGCATAATGTATCGCTAACAAACCCAGTATGCCAGTGATTCATACAGTATATGATAATAATGACACCTCTCTCTGTATATTCTGTCTATAGAGCAATGGCAATGCATATTTGGCTATTAAGCAATTAAAATGATTACGTGTTGAATGAGTAGTCTTGTGCCTTTACAATGACACATCTGTAAACTTAGGAAAAAGCTCAAATTTAAAGTACATTCAAGAATGGGGCAAAAAAAATCAAAGCAGTAAAATTAGGAATGTTACCACCATGCAGAAAATGTGCACATTTTATGTGCGCAAGTTAATTATGCCACTTCAGAGGAGCTTGTGAAAGGATAAGGAAAGCTGCATAAATTTAGCTGTAATCCAGGCAGGCAGAACTCATTTGCAGGGATGGTCTTATCTGGGCACTGCAGCTTTCTCACAAAATTAACCTTGGATATTTGGGCCCAATTCAGCAAGCGTTTGATTCTCTCTCTCTCTCTCTCACTCTCTCTCTCTCTCTCTCTCTCTCTCTCTCTCTCTCTCACATACACACACACACACACAAATGCGCACACGCACCCTCTACAGTACATACAATATTTCCCCCATGCCACTCTTACCCCCTGTGTCTGTCTCTCCGCACCCCCCACCCATCTTGCTGTGCACTACAGTGTGTGTTGACAGTTTATCGCTGCGGTGTTTGACTAAATAAATAAACAAGGGGGAAACCAGGAGTGCTTTCCTTCATAAGAGAGGCCCCGCGTCCTGCAGGTCTCAACAGCCAGGTTTTACGTAATGCAGTTGACAGCCACCTGGATGACAGACAGACATACACCTGGATGACACACATAGAAGACAGGAACACGGATAGATAGACAGACAGACAGACAGACAGATAGACAGACAGACAGACAGACAGACAGACAGACAAACAGATAGATAGATAGATAGATAGATAGATAGATAGATAGATAGATCATCAATAGATGGGGGAGGGAAGGGGGGAGTGGGGGAGGGGACGAGAGAGGCTTTCATCCTAGCCTAGCAAGACACTTGACCTACAGCACCCCAATCAAATAGTAATTTCCCCCACTGTAAGCTTCATTGCGTTTTGTTTATTATCTGTGTTTATTGTCAGTGTATTACTACTCCCCTGTGACCTATGCTGTATGAATGTGCACAATGTTGTTTTAGGTCAAATCATTTCATTACACATCTAGGTATATGTTCTGCACACTGAAGCCATGTTTTTATGTCACAGTTTGGAAATGTTAAACAGAAACACTTTATTTCTTTATTTTTTGTACCTTCCAATTACCTTGGGAATTCATCAGCTGCTCTTTTTATAGACCGGGGTGTGACAATAGCAGTTACCTTTGGAGTACATCAGCGCTAAGTCTTTACTGCGCTGCACGGTGTCAACTGTATTTAGTGCCAAAAGTGATAGCGATAATAAAGTATAATAGGTAATGAATAACCCATAAGCTCACATGATGCAGTAAATCTCGACGGCATCTTGGCACACACCCAAAACAAAACTCGCCGCGGGTACTTTTTATCAGTAGGATTTCCAACCCATTTCCAAAATGATTGAATTGCCATTTCTCATGTTGTAAGAGTGTTTCCCTCTCTATGCAGACAAGGTAATCTCACACTAGTTGACATAAGAGACTTGTTTCTACCCTGACACCGCATAATCCCCTCACCTGGAGACGGATGGCACTGACAGTGTCTCCTGTCCCCATCTGTAACGGTAATGTCCCTGTCAGGTGGAGCCAAGGAAGGACATTAATCAGCCCTTCAGCCCGCCTGCTAATGGGACAACTTCTAATGTATGTATATTCCCCTCGGATTCATCCAGTACGCCAGTAACATATGCTAATAATGTCTTCGTGTCCGTGAGGCATGAGTCTTCAAAGTCGGGCCCAAATCTAAAATTTAGATGTACTTTTTTTCCTTATTCTTTTTTTTAAGTGGTTTTAGAGCACTAAAGCTGCTTGCACACTCAAAGTTATGTCTGAAGCTTCTGATGCCTTGCTTGAGAGGAGAGGAGAGGAGAGGAAGGCTACTGTATTAATAAAACATCATATAATATATATAAATAATATTATAAAACATATTTAAATTCTTCTAACATTATCTACAGGTCACAGGATATACATACATGTATTGAATGTATAGAAATCCCTATCATTTGCTTGCAATGGACCTGTGTGCAGGTGTAACGCTTTCCCTTCTTGCTGGCCTCTCACAGGTTGTCACAGAGCTTTAAGTGGTCTGACATTTAGATCTGCCTCCTATTTCTAAGGGCCCTTCAACCAAACGGTCTGTTTCTGAACATCTAAAACATCTACTGTTCTCAGAGTAATGCATGAAGACCCACTCCTCCACTACCGCATATCCCTTTTATCCACGGACAAGTTATTAGTCATCAAATGAGCTGCGGCTCATTCTTACTTTGAACTCAGATTGGGAAAGAATAAAAGGAAAAAAAGAACAGAATGTAGAAATATTATTTACAATCTCTATGCACTGGTCTATTTACTAAACTAAACAGTCCATCTGTAGCCTATTTTGGCATACCGGTGGCTCTGTTTGTTCAAGAGATGAAAATGCACTATATTTGTTTTTTAATGTTCAGATTACTTTGACTTGAAATGAAGCAACTAAAGTTTGGTTCCACCTGATTATTTTATTTATTAATTAGAATGTTATCTGAGCAATGTCAAAAGAAACATGCAGTGAAAGGAAGGATTCAAAATACTGCGTGATCGTCCTTCATTGTGTCAAGTGCCACGATATTCAACTCAAACTCAGCTCATGGTGATACTTTAATGCAGCAAACGCTTGTGGGGGCTTTAAATTATATTCTACAGCAAACAGCAAACAACACACATGAAACAGATGGAACTACGTGAATAGATGAACACTGAATGGTAGCACCTATTGCATTGCACATAGCACATTGCTAATGAGGAGTTCATTTATGTCAAACTCAGACGCCTAGTAAGCTAGTCAAGAGTTTAGCATTTAACAAATGTTAAACTTTATTTAGCAGCATTTCCTGTGACAGCATACTTTATATACTGGTAGTACACTGGTGAATCAGCAATTTCGTCCACAAAACGAGATTATGCTGTTGTCTTCACTGAGACGTGCTACGACAATTTCAGCTAACACTAATGGCAATTAAAAATAATGTAATTAAGAATTTACCATTAACAAGTGATCCTATCCTATCCTCTTAGACATGTACTGCTACTTATACTTCCATAGAAGCTACTGTAGGTCTGTCTGGAACAGTGTCCATGGGAATAGGTGTGGAGTGGATGTGACAACAACAAAAAGCTTGTCTGTAAGGTGGTACAGTATGTGAGCAGTGATGACAGCGAGGAAGACAGTTTTTTCTTTAATTGGACTGAAATAAGTGGAAAGAATTGCAAAGACAATTAACTGGGCTTTTTTTTTTTATCAGGGGCGCACAGTCTGAAAGAGTTTCAGTGGTAGTTCTGCCGGGCTGCCTTCCGCTGCCAGGCACAATCTATTTCTCTGCGTTTCTCAGCCTTTGTTTATCTCATTTTTCAATTAACCTCCACGCTTTTACCGCTTCCGTAAAACCAAGCACATGTTTTGCTCCGAAGAACAAATAAAATGGCCTCTTTCTTTCTCTCTTTCTTTCCCTGTATATCTATATGATTTCTTTGTTGGCGTTTCCCTGTCCATCCCTCCGCCTGTCTCCGTCCTCTTTGGCTGCCGTGATGTTTCCGTCCGGAGTGCTGAGCTTTGCGGTGCCGAGCAGAGCTTGGCGGGCGCGAGGATGCTGTATGTGTCAGATTAAAGAGGCTAAATCTGTGGCGTGCAGGGAGAGCTTTGTAGATGCGGCAATTTGGTGTTAACCTCCTCTTCCACCCCCCTCCCATGCTTTCTCATTGGATGAGACCGCAGGGGGGCAGAGAGGGGAAAGGGGTGTGTGTGTGTGGGAGGGGGGGGGAGGAGGGGTGGTTAGTGCAGGACGGGGTGGCGGTGCATGGAGGGTGGGGGGGGGGAGGGTTAGAATTTTGGTCTGCCCCACTAGTAATCACATTGACCGCATGTTTCAGCAGTATTACATGTTTATAACGCCGGTGCCTGTTTTCTGATTGATTATAATTAAAGTTAAACAGACAAGCCTTTGACAAGGTCTGTTTTCACGCGTGAGAAATGTCTCTTTAATCTAGTCTTGTGATATATGTTTTTAAATGAGCAACGCACTGACAAGAAAATGTGCCACATGACCCACCACATGTCACATATGAAGGACTCGACTGTATCTCACATGATTATAATGCCGCTAGAGTTTAAAAACGACAATGAAATTACAAGACACTAGCAGACTAGTCACTAATGAATCATTGCTAATGAGGTAGGAGGCCTTGGAAATACACAGCAAATCAAAATAAATGAACTGCGTGAACAGAAAGGAAGGCTGAAGGGTTTTCAGTGTCACAGGGGTGCCCTTTCCTTTTGCAATCAAAGGCTAGTTTTGAAAATCAAATACGATGCCGTCTTGGGCTGTGTGGTTTCTGCCAAGGCTGATTGAATGAATCTATTACCCGCCACAGAATGAGGCACATTGTTTGTCCAAATTACCTATCTCCTTTCCTTTTGCCTTTTCCACCAATGTGGAAGGGAATGTTTATCAGACTTGTGCCTCCATGGTTATGGATGATTGTGACGTGATGCAGCGAAGGTTGTCCCACCCCACGGAGCCTGTGAGTGAGGTGCTTATTTCAGCAGAAAGTCTCGCCAGAGAGCAGGCGTTTAGCAGCATAAGCACAGGACATGGTGGATGCGATGTCAACAGAAGGCCTCTAATAGATCAATCTGACCCTCCCAGATAAATCTGGAGCTTTAGGAATTTTAGCAGTGCAGTGGCCCAGCTACTACTCAGCAAGTCTTGGGTTCCTGGATAAAATCCATGAAATCAGAGGTGACCGGTATAGGGCCTTAGAAGACTCATAGTATGAGCTATATAGGTCTGAAGGGTTTGTAGTATTCACTCTAAATACTTTCATTAGATTGTATTGCTTAATATAAAATTACAAATAAATACCCCCACTTTGTTGTAGAAGGCGATTCTGCAAAATGTGATTTCGATCCATAGCTAACGAATACATGATATCAATACCACTTTTTATAATTAACGTGGCTTATGTACTTTCACATAGGGGAGAGCAGTGGTTCATGATTTATGATGTGAATGCATCATCAATAGGCTAAATATGAGCACATTTTCATGACCACCAAAATTAGCATCATAATATAATGTGAGTGCTATAGTTTCTACCTGCCATCTGTGAGACCCGGGTTCTCAACTGAAGTATGTAGTATGTAGCATGCAAAGCAACATATTGTCTTCATTAATTTATATAGCACTTTATACTATGATGTTCCTCTTTCATTCAGCCGTCACTGTCCGCATGCATGACGTGCCGGATTGGCGTCGGTAGTATAGTGTGCGCGCCCCAGTGCGCTGCGTGCGTGTGAGTGACCTGTATGTTCGTTGTTAAGTGCACATGACACAACAGCAGCAGTGTTGACAGGGGAGAAGCAAAGGGCGTATGCACTCTCGTGATCACAACAATGGAAATTAGCTGTAACAGACGGTTCTACTCATGAATGAAATTGATACAATGTAGAAGAGAGAATCTGAAACTGGTATCGATCCTATTTACACTAGAATCGATCTTCATAAACAATCCGTAGTATCTGTAGCATCGGTACTTTAGGCCTATCTGTCAGCATGTACATTAACAAAATATCTATAACATTTGAATGTTAAAGGTCCTATAATGTATACAATATTTTAAAATATTAAAAATCTAAATATGTAGTGGAGTATATCACACTCCCTCTGTGTGTTTTAATCCCAGCTCCTTGGTCAGCTGCCAGTGCTGGTTAGTGCTTGTGTGTCTTGTTGTTTTAGTCTGACAGCCTGGTGCTTAACAAAATCATATATACATACTTCAAGGTTAAATGTCAGATATGTCAGAAATGTCAGTTTTGTGACATTGAGCTGAGGACACCACTGCCTACACTGTCAAGCAGGACAAATACATCTCTTCCACTGGCAGATTTATTTCCACTGGCAGTATTGTCTCCATTTTGTATGTGACACCCTGGCCTCCTATACATATAAATACTGAATCCATGATCCACATTCCATGATCCATAGCCATGATCCACATTTCATGATCCACATTCCATGATCCATAGCAATGATCCATATTCCAAGATCCATGATCCATGATCCATGGATCGATTTGTTTTTGGTGCACTCTTTATAGATACCATTAGCATTATAGCTTAACATGATAGGGTAGTTAGCATAATGAAGGGTGCTACGAAGCATAGTTAGCTAGCAGCCTAGTTACCTAGCCAGTATAGATCTGGTCAGACGTAATTTTCGGAGGTGCTTTGATATTCCCTATGAGAAAAATCTATGGCGTTTTCGATGTTCTTCCCTACAACAGTCTGCGATTATCTCATACAGTATGTTGCAAACTTAGCCTACTGGTTTTGTCAAAGACACGTATTAGCATTGTAAGTGATTTCGTAATTGACAAACGCACTGGTTTTGTCAATTACGAAATCACGTAATCTACGAAATAGATTAACAAGTAGATAAAGTAAGCATTTTTCTACATCTTTGCGATTTTCTGTTCTGCTGGCGCATGGTGTTCAAAAGTTCCCTCCAGCTCCCGGGGGGGACCCACCTTACAGATGACATTGGGGTAGACACATGAAGGGGGGGTCCGGGGGTCCTCCCTCAGTAAATGTTTAGGGTCAAACACTTTTGATTGCATTTTTGCTGAATTTCTATGTAACAATTGCAATTTAATTGAATTGAATTTAATTGAGTTTCGTTCCGCTGTTAGACAAGACAGTATAATCTTTGTTGCTATATGCAATGCACAAAAACAGCGTGGCTGACTGTATAAGGAGTGGAACAATGAAGGTGAAAGTCACATTATAAAGTTATAAAGGATTTTATTAAAGACTATTATAAATCGGTACAGGTAAGTTGAATAATGGGAAACACATAAACCTAATAAATATGAGTCAGGGCTTGAGCAGAAGCGACACACGGCTATGAAATAAAAAAATGTGAGGACGGCCCTGGTCAAGTCTAAGGGGGACAGGCCATCCCGGGCCTCAGCGCAATTCAAACCCTGATAGCACATGAAGTAAAAAACACGTCACTCCAATCACTAAGAGCAAATGTACAGCCACGTAAATGTCAGGGTACGGCCGCAGAGGGGGCGGAGACCCAAGCGCAGAACACAGAGGCAGGAAATGGCAGTGTAAACAGAACGGGGTTTATTCACAACACAGGAGGGATACTACTGTTTGTGAGGGCCGTAGGGTTGCAGCGTGGTAGTCGCTGGTGACGAGTGGCAACATGGCAATCGCTGGCGGCGGGCGGCAACATGGTAATCGTTGACGACGAGTAGCAGCGTGGTAGTCGCTGGAGGCGAAGGACTGAGTTGCAGACGGGCCGCGGCAAGGAGAGGACAGACGTGACTGTCGGGATCGCTGGTACGTGCATTCGTAGAACGGCAACGAACTGGCAACAGGTGCTGGGGTGGAAAGTGTCTTATGTCGCCGCCCAGGAAGCGGAGGTGAGGCTGCCGCACGTGAGGTGCATTAAGAGGCTGACGTGGCGACAGCGCCGCTGTCCGGTGCTGAACCCGCGGCCTGGCGTTGTCTGCTGCCGGAGCGGCCGCAAACCGTGACAGTAAAGCCCCTGTTATGATTCCATACCAGGTTACTTTAGTCAGAGTACAGGTATAAATAAATAAATAAATAAATAAATACATAGTCAATATTTGTATCAAATATTCATATGACTAGCACTTCTGTGCTAGTCATGGACTGTCTATAACAAACACCCTGTTCGAACATAAGGATGCTCATAAGTGCATGTGGTACCAGAGCACTCTAGGTCGAAGGTCGATGATCGATTTTGTGATCGTATCATCTGATCTGAGGCCGCATGTTT
>JAODUH010000003.1:1794919-1823806 GCA_027564835.1 Typhlichthys subterraneus | reverse complement strand
AGTGTGCACCTTATTGGGTTTGAAACGCACATTTCTCTCTACTCTCCCACACAGGTCATAGGGTCACAACATTATCTGTGTCCCTACAAAGTTGTTGTTTGCATCATTAGCAGAGAGATAGGGCTTTCATCTGGAGTTCTGGAGGTGTGCTAGCCTACAATGCAGTTATCAGTCAGTGCGTTTACATGGACTTGAGTGTCCCGGTTATGAACGGGTTTTTAAGTATCCCGTTGTTGTATTTGCTCATGTAAACACCATATCCCGATTTCAGAAACTGGGATAAGCCCTAACCCCGGTTTCTGAAACCTGGTTTTCCTAGGTGGAGTACTCTGGGTAAACTGGGATACTGTTCCACGTATACCCCCTTATCCCAGAGTCTGGCGTATGCCAACTACCTGTGCAGGTGCTGCTATAGCCAGGAAACGCAATAGGAACGTACTGTAACAGAAACTAACAATGAAAGTGTCTCACTGCTGCAGCAAGAAATTAAACAGTTTTGTTTTTCAGTCATAATTTTATATGTTGCTACACAGTATTACATTTGACAGCTTGTCACCTGACGCCAGTCAAACTGGAGAACATGTTTGTTATTCTCGTCTCCCACTGAATGCGATAATAAGTGGCCTCATCATTATCAGTATTACAGTGAAGATGATGGCTAACGCGGCTACAGAAATGGCAGTTTAAATAATCGCTTGGCTTTTGTAAACTTATACGTTAACCGGGATACTGTACATGTATATCGGGGATATGAATAGCCTGATTTCTCTGTAGTCATGTAAACAGTGTGTACTTTTAAGATGCACTGAGATAAAGCTTCCTAGCGTCAGTACAAAGGATTAATGGTGTTCCCTTGCGCTATAATGCAAGTGAGGGAAAGTCATTATGATTATGAAATATAGCTACCTACTGTAAGTTCCTCACCAATGTGTCATTTGTGCCACAAAACACACAATATATTAATTGTCCATATTTACTTATAGGCCTACCAAATGTATTTGTATGCAAGTGTAACATCTATTCTACCTTTAAGCATGATAATGATTTGTTCGATTTCCTCTGGCACGCTTACCTCCTGCTATTATTACGTTTATCCTCTAGCGCTTTGTGCTTGAAGTAACAGGAGAAGTAGAGAATAAGTACTTCCAAGAATTCATCCAGCTCTTTGCTTCTGCACACAGACAAGGCATTCAGTTTATATATATGTATTGTCACAATGCACCTCACCTGGCAATCAGAATTATGTGTGAGCTGCGTGTAAGTGTGTTGGCTTTCCTTACTTCAACACGGTCTTGAAACAGTGTGGAATTGAAAGGGGAAATTTGTCCAGTAGTAAAGTGATAGCTGCATCTGCAAGACACATACTTCTTGTTAGAATGAAACATTATTATGTCTGTGATATAATTCATGTAACATAATGAATGCTGTTAGAAATGGAATTAATTACTCAATGACACTGCAATAGTTTATAAAGACAACTTGTGTTTTGGATATTACAAACAATTAATTGTGTGTGTGTGTGTGCATATATATATATATATATATACACCCTCATAGCTATGTGACTAATATATGTGAAGCGAGGATATTGTTTTATTATTATCACTTGCATTTAACATCCTCGAAAGCAACTGTGGAACTCTCCCTTCGTCTGTCTGTATCGAGCGACTTCCTAATGCTCTGGCGCCCTCTATCGCTCACTGCAGGGTACTGGGTCAACCTAAACGTATTAATTGAAATGGATAGAGATGATAATAATGAAATCAGTGTCGCACAATATTCAGTTAGAATGACTAGCGCGTTACACTTAGTGTGTGAACTGTGAACACATACGGTCTGTAGCCTTGACAGAGACGTACCTGTCTGGTAACGCACTGACACTGGATTTCCCTTTGTGCACTGTTGGACTAAAACTATAAAGAAGACATTTTTTTAAGTCTCGTTTTTCGTGTATATCATTGTCACTCGTCAATAATGCACTAATCAACAATTATATTTGCCTACGTAGCTAGGCTAATGGTTCCCTTCTACAAACTCACTCACCTCACACATTTCGAAGTTTGTGTATCATTGTTCCAGCTCCATCTACGTGGAGCTGACGACGTGACCTGTCAAAATATTATCAAATCTAAACATACATTTTAAAAACTCGCTTTCAAATATGTTAAAAGTACACAGCACAAACAGTAAAAACATTCCAGCAGCCATATTTTGAAATATTATTGTCTAAGATTTCAAACATTTCTTTTTTAATATATATCACTTACATTTTCAATAGTTATATCCACGTGGTTCTTAGCCATGGTGGTTTACCTGGCTAAAGTTATATTTGATGCATTGTAATTTCTAATCGTTCTGTAGCGTTACCAAGTTGCTAGGCAACAGCCATTTGAAGCAGGACACAAAAGACGTCCCATTCTGGTGGTGTCCATATTAGTGATGGGCATTCCGGCTCTTTTTGGTGAGCCAGCTCTTTAGACTCGCTCAGCAATAAGAGCCGGCTCTTTTGGCTCCCAAACGGCTCTTGCTACCACTTCTGGCTTTTATAATTCAGCAAAATTAAACAATAGTATGACCTATGATTGATTTTAGTCCAGTGTATCACTTAAAATAGCCTAACCGTATTATTTCCAGAATAGCCTGCAATTATTTTACATTGTTTTTGGTTTAAAACATCGGAGATGTTGTAAAGCCAATGGTCTTTCAGTTAGTGAATCAACTTGGAATTGTTGTTAGTGTTCTAAAGATATTATCCAAAATATAAACTGGTCCCTTCAAAGCCGTTCGCTTTAGCGCTTTAGGAGATATTTTTAGAAGCAGATTTCCCTTTCTGTTATGCTTACAAATACAAACCATATACCGATATTTTGGGCTAATGTCGGGATTATGAGGGGAAAAACCTTTTGTTTCTAGCATTTACCATTCTAAATATATGATATGAAATATCAACCTATGCAAAATTGGCTCTTAAAAAACGTCTCTGACGGGATCTGGCTCTCATTGTTCACTTAAAGGAGCCGGCTCGTACAGCTGGCTCGTTCGTGAACGACCCATCACTAGTCCATATTGCTTACAGTGCAAGTTGTTGCCAGTACTGTCAGAGATGATTCTGGCATATCAGTAAGATATATAGCATATATATAAACCACACAGACACTACACCTACTGATGCATCACACATGTATACAAAATACTTTATTAATTTAGTCATTCTTAAACACCCAAAAAATGAATTGTGTTATGCGCTGTATTTCGGAAGCCTGCTGTACATCTCCTTCAAACACCTTTACTGAAATGTGCATTGTCCCTTTAAAAATGTAATCAAATCACTATGTTCTGTTTTAAGGCACAGGGCAGTTAATGATCACTTAAGTTAATGTAGGAGTGAACTTGCAGGTAACTGTGGACACTTCAATATAAAATCTAATTTTAACTGCTCTTTAGAGTGATGAGGTGTATATTCTCAGTTAGGGAATCTAGCCCCCAGGCTCTCTGCCTGTCTGTCAGGTCATCCACCGATTGTACCAGCTGGATATCACAGCTGTTCCCTAAAGAGTACATTAAGACATGTTAAACTCTGAAAGAAAATCTAATACAGTAAAAATCTGCATTATGAAATATATTTAAACGTATAAAGCATTTCACAGGACAAGAAAGTAAACAAATAAATAAAATGTGTAAGGATATTACAAATCCACAAAACTGACACCTTTATTTATTGTGGAGCATTTGAAAGTTTGAATATGTATATCCTGTCAAAATTGTTAGGGTATAGTATTACTCACCAAAAAGACTATGAACTTGCTCGTCGGGTAAAAAGAAAGGAGGACCTGGGGGAAAAAAAAGTAGGGTTTATAAAAATATTAGCCCCTTCATATTATATGAGAACTTCTATGGACCTTATACAGTATATACAAGATTTAGGTCTCTCCCAAAAATCCCAGGATTTGACAAGACAACTGTTGATATAGGCAATAGCAACATATTACACTGAAAAATACAAGAGGGGAAATTGACTGGAGCCATATCATTTTAAATTGCTTGACGCAGCTAAAAGCATTTGATATTTCACCATGTTGAATTATTTGTTTTAGCACCTTATGTTAACCAGTCACCACATACAGCATTTGTCAGGATCCTACAGTTTCCCCCTTGATCACAATCCACTTTTATCACCTTTAAGGCCCATTTTTATCAGTTCACTTGGTTAACTTTGTTCTGGGTTCATTCCTGACCTTGTTTGTAATGCACCCTGGCACAGAGCAGAACATTTAGGCATGTATTTGTTTTTTTTCCTTATCACCGTAATGTTAGGAGGCACCTTCACACAATACAAAGTCAATGGCAGTAAAAATATTTTTTCACAACCGTTGTGGGAACTGTGAAAACAGTGACGTACGCTAGGTCGAAATCCTCAATAACTTTTATTTAAGTCAATATGAAAAAAATTTAAGAAAGAAAGCATTCCATTATGAGGCATTGTGATGTAACACCATATGGCAACATTCTAAAATTCCATTCCATTAAGTACATTAAAAGAACACTATGCTATTAATTCAGTCAGCCCCATTGGAACACAGCTGAGGCCTGTTTACAGTAGGGCTTCTACACTATGGAGCATTTAAATAACGCAGTAACGTGGGCATGTTTTAATGAGCGGCGTCTGCAGGGAAAGGGTTGTGATTTGGCTATCATTATAAATACAGAAAAAACATCTAAGATTTTTAACGCGCACAAGCTTGTTCTCTGCACATGTAGCCAATATTTTCGGTAAGCGTAAATACAGTGCATGTATATATTAGAACTGTAGGTAGATAATTTACAGAAACATACACTATCGGTCAAAAGTTTTAGAACACCCCAATTATTCCAGGTTTTTATTGGAATTCATGCAGTTCAATGTGTGATGGTAAAAGCATGGCAAAGCATAGAACTGGCAACGCATAGATACTGAAAAATCATAGAACAAATAAACAATTGAAGTTAAAAAATAAATCATGGAATCCATTTATAAATGAAAATGTATTCTAAACTTTTGACTCTTCAAAGTAGCCACCTTTGGCAGATATACTAGCTAAACACATTTGTGGCATTCTTATCATTCTCATCTACAATAGAATATCCTTCACTTACTTATTACGACCACTATTAAGCTGTGCTTGAAGCTGTTGTCATATGAACCGCCTATCACTCAAGCTGTTGACTCTCAGAAACTCTTCTTCTGATTCTGTTGTGGCTTTGGGTCTGCCAGACCTCTTCCTGAGTGCCTTTTGATTGTGAAGGAGACCGTACTCAATTACACCTTGACTTTCTTGGCCATTTCTCTGTAGGAAATACCTAAATTTTTATGTTGTATGATGGTCTGTCTCTCTTCCATTGTTTATTGCCTTTTTCTACTGAAGTGCACTATTTTCTGCAATACAAAAAATGCTCACGCGGGTATGGTACCACAGTGTGTTCCAACACTACTTTTATGCAGGCGAGGGTTATAAGTAATCAAGGCAAGTTGGGAACCCTGCGGGAGTTGGTAGCACCAACGTTCAAGGCTTGATCAACTTCCGTTGCTGCAGAATAGCTTTAAGTTGTTAACCAATTTCTTGTTCTCTGAAAAAGGAATTATTGTATAATTCTGAAATGTACATTACTTTTTCAGTTTTTGGTAACCATACAATTTTTGTAACCTCTGGCAGTTCACCACATACCTTTGTAACATTTCAAGCTATTCATTGGACTTGAACTGCTTGAATTTCAATAAACTGAAAAAAATGGGGTGTTCTAAAACCTTTGACCAGTAGTGTATGTCAGACCTTAATCGTCATATTTAAGATTACATAAACGATACAAATAAATGTACAGTGTGTTGATTGAAACCAGAAAGTCCTGTAATAACCGTACAATTGAAATCCACAGCACTCTGTTTACAGGAGCCTTTGCCACGCCAAGCAAAGTAATCTACAACATCCCTGATGTGTCCGCTGATATAATGAGTCTAATTATCGACTATGCATACACATATTCTATCACGGTGACAGAAGAAAATGTGGAGGAGCTCTTGGCAGCAGCAGACCGGTTTTGCATCACGGGGATCGTTGACGTGTGCTGCACTTTCCTGATGGACCAAATGTGCACATATAACTGCATTGGCATCTGGAGGTTTGTCAACTTCTACTACTGCCCTGACTTGAAGCACAAGGCCCAATGCTTCATTGACGCTCACTTTGAGGAGATAGTTGACGGGTCAGGGTCTGAAGAGCTCATGATGCTGACACTGGAAGAACTGGTATCTATCGTGGAGAAGGATAGCCTCACTGTGAAGGGAGAAGAAGTGGTGTTCGATGCAATCCAAAAATGGATAGAACATTCTCCTCACGGACGTGCAGCCTTCATCTCTATATTGCTGCCCAAGGTAAACGGACAAACACTATTTCATTTTTTTCAGGATCATAAAAATTACATTCTGAAATTGTAATTAGCGTGTGTAGCCTAGCCTCGTGAAACCACCTTGATCGCGTGAGCTTCAAATCCATGTTGCAGTATCTGTATGGAACACGTCAATGCAAAAGCATTTGTTGCCTGTATAGAAACAAATCTGGCCAATCAGCTGTTAGTTGAAGTTTTCCCCAAGATGACGACATCAGCAAGAATGCCTCAAGAATTTAGGATTTTCCCAGACTTTCTCAGACTGAAACACACTCAGAAATTCTACCAATAGTAGTTAAACACACAATTTTTCTCATTGGCCCTCATTGATAAATCTGACATTGAAACCAGGGCAGATCCGAGAGCAGAATTCATCTTACGGCAGCACTCACCTGTGATTTACGAATACACTTCAGCATAAGAATGACCGGGCGTTGATTAATGCGGGGGCCGGAAAACAGTCGTCATGTAAATACCATGTCCCTAAATGATAAATAAGGGCCAGTGTTTTAAAAAGTATTATATAAATCAAGTGTATTATTATTAATCTTCCACACAGTGTGTTTAAACTTGACAGTGCTGTTTGCTGCTCTCTCCTCAGGTTCGCCTGGGTTTCTTGAGTTTGGACTACTTTGAGACCAGAGTGATGAACAACACTCTGGTGATGAGCAATGAGGACTGCAAACCCATCGTCCTCGATGCCCAGGATGCTATTCACAGCCTACATCTGAACAAGCCTGACTATAACAACCCTCTGATGCGTCCACGATGCCCATCTGTCATTTTGCTGGCAATTGGTGGCTGCACTAGCAGCCCAACTTCAACCTTAATCACTGAGGCATATGACGCGATGGCCAACCGCTGGGTCAGAAAGATAACCAATCACAGTCCGCGCTCTTACCTCGGAACGGCCTACCTCAACGGGTTTGTGTACTGCGTCGGTGGCATTTTCGGAAGCACCAGCTTGAATGTCGTGCACAAATTGGAGCTACATACAAATACCTGGAGCGAGATGGCGCCCATGTACTTTCACCGCTACTACGTTAGTGTGGCTGTGCTGAACGGCTACATCTACGCCATGGGAGGCTTTGACGGACACCTACGACACAGAACCGTGGAATGCTACAACCCCGAGGCGAATGAGTGGGCGCTTTCCACTTCCATGCATGAGCAGAGGAGCGACGCCAGTGCTGCAACGCTGAACGGCAAGGTGAGCAAAGTGATGGAGAAACATCGGCCTAGCTTGCCTAGTCTCAGCCTCATCTGTCCATTAGCACTACGTCACATAAGCGAGGTGTTGTATGTAACACTTAAATAAGCAAAAACGTCTTATATTCCTACTTTATATAGCGCGTGTTGTGAAACATATTTGTAAGCATGCGGTAGTCTATAGTCTACTCCTTTCGTCTCTCTTAGTGTGATAATCTGCTAAATTAGCTGTTCTAGTGTTAGTGTTTTACTAATGGCGCTGTGGACTAATAGTCTTATTGATAGCTTTTGTCCTCAGTAAATTACTGGGGAAGTTTAGAGACTTGCTATAAACATAAATTGCGAACGTCCATGTTTTTCTGAGCAGATGCACTGGGACACATTTAGATTTGAACACATTTAGTCGGTAAAACCTACTCGGAAATATCAACTTCCGACCTGCAATGGATTGCAGCAATAAACCACTGCAAGCATGTCAACAATATCAGGAAGTATGGCAGAAGATTTTGATTGGCTGGCAGCATTGTCTGTATACCTAATCCCGGGACAACTCTAGTGCAGTGCTCTATTTACTAATTTCAGTCTGTTTATTTTAAGGCAGTAACTGTAGCCAGACAATACGTTTCCCCAGTGGATTTAAGTTCAGTATAAGTTTAATATCCGACTTGGTAATTGAGTTATGTTGTTTGTCATGCATGTCAATCAAAATACCTCTTTTGTCCATCGTAACACAGTTAGCCAGTGCTGTGTCCCAGACTTTAAGCAAGTAATGGTGGCTCTGCGAGTCAAAAAGAACAAACAAATTGTGCTGCAGACTAGGGCTATGCGATATAACCAAAATGTAATTCCTGATATAGGTCATTTTATATCTTGATAACAATACATATCACTATATAATAAAACCTGACCCCCCCATCTCTCTCCCAGGCTTGTGCTCACATTGTGTGTATAGTGGAGAGGGGCAGCCCTGCCCTCTCTGAACCACAATGAGGAGAGATGATGGCAAAACTCAGAATCTGTTACACTGAGCTCAAATAAACATAATATAGTCTCTGCTTTCACAGACAAACGAGCAGATTAGCGGTATGCTCTGCAGAAAAGCACTCTCTGCGCACTTGGTTGTTTTAAAAAGGGAATGGGAGATGACACTGATTTATTGTATGTTTTTGCCAAAAGCACACATGAATAATTAACAGATTAAGTACAATACCTTTGCACCATGCATCTGGCTCTACGAACCTTTTTACCTGCCGTTAAGTGGATTTGGACATGCCCTACAGTAAATGCACTTGAACCTTGCGCTTTAGATATATACTGTATCGCCTAACTTTAGTATTATGTAACTGCTTAAAACACTGCTGTTGTTTTTTCCTAGATCTACGTCTGTGGGGGCTGTAGCGGCCAAGAGTTCCTTTGCACGGCGGAGAGTTATGACCCACAGACCAAGCAGTGGACACATATTGCCCCCATGACAGCCCAACGTAGCGGGCTCGGCGTCATCGCTTACAGGAATGAAATACATGCGGTAAATTGTAACAGAATAATACTTTTTATTCATATTGATGATATGCTGACGAAGTATTGATTTTTTTGTATTTTTTATTTTTAAGGTGGGCGGATTTGACGGCACAAATTCCCTACGCAGTGCAGAGGCTTACAACCCTCTGACCAACACTTGGAGACCGCTGGCCAACATGCCTTGCAACCGAACTAACTTTGGCATTGAGGTTCTGTATGGCTGTCTTTATGTGGTTGGAGGCTATGACAATGTTAGAACAGTTGGAACCATGGAGCGCTACGATGGGAAGACAGATGTCTGGCAAAAGGTCTGCAACATGACGATGGACTGCATTGGCTTAAGCTGCTGTGTGGTGACTAATGTGGCACACAATGTGGGACTTTTAGCTTAGCGTGAACATAATGGTTCACGACATGGTCCATTCCATGTTGAAATAAACTGTGTTATTTTAATGACAACTAGTGATACCTTTTTTGTTAGTTTCCATTAAAAGCATAGTCCTTGACTGCAAAAAAAAAAGCCCAGAAATATTAGGAAAGGCAGAACCCCAGAACATATAAACCTAAATAATAATTTTCTGGCCAAAAACTTTCTTAATGAAAAAGGGTGGGACTTAAAGTGATAAATACCTCATATTCAGCTGTGCATAAGTATTGGCCAGCTTTTTCACCACAGGTAAAGTTGACAGAAAAACTTACTATAACTGATACTGATCAGCAAACAATTGTAAAATGCCTATGGCAAAGATGCAAAACTCTTGATGGTGGCGCCATCTACAGGGTGATGTAGGCTAAATAAATAATATGGCTCCAACCATTGTTATGCTGATGATATAAATCTATATACACCAGTCTAACCTCTTAAATGGTTAAGCATAATACGCCGGGGCAAACTTCTGTGTTTCATGCGATTTCCGTCAAGTCAGTCACGTTGCCAAGTAGTCTATGGCACCGTGACTGATGGGTTCTTTTAACTCTTGGCGGCAAAATTTTGCAGGTCTATTCCATCTGAGGATGCTGGTGTTCCAACATTAGACCTCGTACCTTCCGAGCTCGTACACTGCAAGCTTATCTCTCTTTTCTTGAGAAGCTACCGATCCATTTCTCCAGGCTAGCAAATATTGTAGTAGGCTACAATATTTGGATTTCATTAAGAAAGCGGGAAAGATGTGAAAGATTTGCATTTTATAGCGATTAGATACATTGTTTGATCGGCCTGACTTATGCTAATAGAAACGCTCTAAAATGCGCATATATGAATAATAATCATAATAATAATTATAATAACAACAACAGGGCCTAATAATACACGGCAGGTTTGAACTTAATTTAAAACATAATTTAAAACACCTTCATTCTTTTTTTTCCTCTTGATCTTTTTCAATAGACTACATTTGGACAGGAAATATCATAGACTACATCTCGCGACACCCCAGAAGTATTTGGCGACTCACAGTTTACGAAAGGCTGCCATAGACAATATGGGCAACAATGGCCATCTCTTTCCGCAACGCAACCACATCCCCTGCCCTTGCATTGGATGGTTGACACAACTGGGCCATGGAGTCCAAGTCTTACCTCAGACCCTCCTGGTACAAATGGACTGATAATCAATAGACATTTTCATTCTTGCAGATTAACATTCTGTTTGTTTGCCCGGGTCAATTGTTTAACATACTTTATTACTAATTGTGCACTATTTGCAACAGCAATTGTTGCCCAGACGGCACTTGTTTTTACATACAGTGCATTAAAAGGTTAGTCCGTTACCTTTGTAGTGCTCAGGATTGTAGAGAAAAGTGTCCAAGAGGTACCTGCAATCTTCTGTCATCAGAGAAATGATGAGTGAAGCATACCTTAATAGAGATAGCAGTAAGAGGCACGTTTATTTATTTTCTTTTCCCCAAAATGACAATTTATGAATGTGACAAATAAGAGCATTTTTTACTTTAATGACCGCAATTAATAAAATACGTACATACGTTGAAAACATTTAGGAGTGAAATCTTTTTAAAGGAAAAAAACTAAAGGTTTTGAAGCCTGGTCTTTGACCATATCTCACTTGTTTCTGTCTCTTGGATTGATAGCCACCAAAGCCCCCCTGTCCCAAATGGCGCCAAACTGGCCCTCAACAGAACTGTACAATGGAAAGAAGTTAGTTTATTTGTGCTGACTTGTTACAGTATTGTCCATATATTAATTACCATCATTCAAGAGGCAAACAGTAATATAACAGCCATACCTGGAGAAATTGTGCAGGTCACACTGATATAAAGATATATTTTTCTCAGAGTTCTGCAAAACAAACAGGCAGCTTTCGTAAATTTTATGTATGTAAAAAACCTGAACATACTACACATAATATCCTATTTTCAAGGAAAAACTTTCAGCAGAACTCTAATTGAGATTACATCTGAATTCAAAACACACGACACAGAGTGTTACTTTTCTGTATTTTATTGGAATAAACATGATCATTTAATTCTCTTTACAAATAATCAGGCCATAGTATTTTCACTGGTGTCTTGATAAGAAGAGACCCTCGTGAGAAAATCTATTAAACAATGTACTGTAATAGAATATAAAAGAGTCTGTTTCTGGCAAGCAGAATAGCTTGATACTGTTTAAATGTGTCTGTAAAGATTCAAGCGTTTCTAGTTTTAATCACCATTGTGAAAATAAACATACTATTATATTTAAATGTATAGTACAGTACCTTGAACACCTTGGTATCAGGTAAAGTAGAGACAGGCTGTTCACTGTAGGTCATGTTATTTTCTTCAAAGAATTGCCTGATAGCCTTTTCAGATATCTCCACCCCAACAACCGAATGACCCATGTCTGCAAGCCTGCAGTTCAAACAATGTAGACACAATTAAAAACATTATTTAATTACATATTTAAAAATTACAATACTTAAGCCATATATATATATATATATATATATATATATCTTATATAGTTTGAGGAATGGCGAGGACGTCCAGTGACTAAGTGCTCAGATGTGTGAGGGGCATGCAATGTTGAAGTTCAAATCCAAAAACACATTTTTGTAATTGTTTGTTTCAACTACAGTACCGGGGCAATTAGACAAAAATTGTAGAGTACCCCTTTAATGATATTACTTGTTGTGTGACGTTGTAAGGATGATGTTTCGTACCACATCATATCTACAGCTTTCCCACAAAGGGGGAAAAAAAATCGTACTCCTGTTCGGCCAGCAAGAACCTTATCAATGTGGCTCTCCAGCATTCTGTTGAAATAAAAACAAATGTACACAAGAGATTTGATAAATTAATGAGTCTACGTCGTAAGGTGTCAATGTAAACATTAGGAGGTGCCGTTTTCATCAAATCACTTTTGAGACAATATAGACAATCAAATGATGCAACAAAACACCAGATTATTTTCCCTTGCTTTTTTTAACCACCTGACTTCTTCCAAACATCTTAAACGCAAATGATAAAATATGCCTTACAAAATAAGCTGTGAATGAAAAGAAATTAGCTAATCCAACAGGTAAATATTTGAGTTTCTCAAATACAGTGAAATACAACAAATATTTGTAACAAATGCACTTAATTCATATCTTTTATTCACATGACAAATCAATCCCATTTAAAATAAAATAATTTCAATAACCCTTCATAAAATGTACCTCCTGTGCATTTGATTTGAGCCAAAGGTGGATGATAACAGATAGATATTGTACTGTAACATTTTCTGACAAGTTCATTTAAAGAGATCCTAACTTGTGCACGTGGGGTTGATGGAAGTCAATCTTGTTCTCCTGCCAGTATTCCTCCCATTTCCCCAGGGTCATGACTCTGTCTGCCTGTGCTGACAGCATGCTGCTTGCTCCACACCGACTATGTTACAGTAAGGGGAGAGGGAGAGGGAGAGAGGGAGAGGGAGAGGGAGAGGGAGAGAGAGAGAGAGAATTAAAGACATAATATATTGTACATACTGGGCAGGGACGATACAGGGTATGAAGGTAAATAACATGCTTGTAGACACTGTCTTAATTCATTTCATGTTTCACACACATCATCTGAACATGTGAGAGCTTGTACGTTGACATTTTTACTCATACAGATTCACACACGTTATGAAATATAAAAAAAGTAAAGAACAAAGAAAGAAAATGCATTTATTTATATATGTATTTACTTCAGTCCATTTTCCAGTAAAACCACAACTTGTGATTACAACCTCTCGAAACGGTCACTGCAACTCCACAAATGTGCTGTCTCACATCACAAAGTGATGATTCCGCGATATTTGACTTTTTCCAGCGCTTCGTGCACCAGTGCTGATTACTTCAATGGCTCAGTCGAAGCTGCCTTCAAAACAGGTTTATTCAGAGCGCTGCTCAAGAAACCAGACCTCGACGCATCAGCAGCCCACAACTACTACTAAAGACCTGCATCTCTCATTTCCTTCCTGTTAAAACCCCTTGAGTACGTCCCCATACACATCACATCACACCACAACACATCACAACAGCCTTGATCTTCACCAGTGTGGCTTTAAGGCTGCTCACCATTGAGACTGCTCTTCTCATGGCGACAGAAGCTCCTCACACTGTTAGAACCTCCTCCCCCCTCTCCTCAGGCCTCATCCTCTTGAGCCTGTCTGCTGCATTTGACACGGTAAGCCGCCAGTTCATGTTCTGTCGACGCTGACTGAGCTGGGCACTCTGTGCTCCCTTTGTCTTCTTAAGTCTTATAATGTAGGCTACATGTGTATTCATCTGCTGTTACAATCGACTCTAATCCATTTATTTTATTAACTAAAAGTGTATTTTGGCTTCTGGAATAGGATGAGTGAAATATGTAGACAACAACAACACACATTGTGGTTTATACCGTATTGAAAAACTGCAGTAAATCAATTACATTAAATTACCAGTTTGAAAATAAAATACCAATAAAATAAATAAAAAATATATACCTCCAGGGGTTTGTAATTGTATGTCACCTGTCTCAATGTGTAAATTACATTGGATTTAGTCTCCACGACCACGAGTTTTTCTTACCACTCTGGCAACACATATCAATGTTCATCAGAGGAATTGAAAATCTTCGCTAGCTATCTTCATGGGTCTAAATCCAGCAAACACTGTGGTTCCTCAGTGATCTGTGTTGGGACCCCTAGTCTTCTTGTGTACCAGATCTCTTAGCCCTGTAACTCATCTCATGCATACTCCTATAACTGCTAATTGACACACAGATCTCAATTAGGATCTCTTAATGTCTCAATGACATCTTGGATGACAACTTGGATGTCTATCACCTCAAATTCAACCTTGACAATACCAAACTATACTCTACCTCCTGGTGAAAGACTGCCCTCGAGTGGAACTGCCAGATGGTTTGTTGTTACACACAACAATCTGGAAATCCCATAGAAACGGATTAGAAAAGGGAAATCACTTGTAAAAATTATTTGTCAGGTGATTGGTGAGAACAGTTACCAGTTACCAGTTACTGGTAGTGAGGTGTCCTCTTGTTTATATGGGATTCAAACTATATGTACACCTATAGTTAGACAACCTCTTGCTTGGACAAAGAAAACAAATTACCTCTTATAGGCTACATGTATTATGCATACCACTCATATTTGGCCTCTGGAGTGTATAACACATATCAAGAAGGGTGCTTTATTGTATTATCTAATGGACTGCAGGGGATTGCGGAGGGTGGAACGTCTCAGCAAATTAAATTAATCTGGTGACATCTGAAATTCGCTGGGGATTATCTAATTACTATCATAAATGATAATAAAACATTACAAAACACAAACGTTTAATTGTCTGCATATGGCTAAACTAAGCCACCTTAATCACTGCTGGAAACTATTTTCAAAATCAAAATCAAAATCCACACTCACCCACGTCTCTCTGTTACAGTGTATCACCAAAATAAACAGAAACGATGTCTGCAAATTTGTCAATTAAAATAAGGACCGTACGTTTTCAATAAGAACAGATATCTCTCTTGAAGAATGTATACAACATGATATACCGAGCCACTTCTGGTATAGGAGGAGCTATTGTGCATGCGTAAAGACGTGTAGCCTATATACTGTACACACATTACCTTAAATTTAGAGCTATTTTAAAGTCAAGCCAGACAAACAACTTTAAACGAGATGTTTTTGTTTGGTATGCATATCGTTTAATTGAGATACTTAAATTAATCTAAAACATATGCATTTATCATGTTATAATAATATAAAATAAAACAATAGAACAATTGAAATAATGATTAATGATTAATTACATACGTTATTATAGCATCAATATATCGTATATACGTAATGTCAGTATAATAATGTTATTCATAAATGGAACGCTGAAGTGAAACATTGATTTATTTCAAACACAAGGTGGCGCAAAAGCACAAAAAACGACACAGCTTCTGAAACGATCGAGGGCAATGTAAACTCGTCTGAATTTCCAATATTCGGTCATATACGTTTCAGAAAGTAGGAATGTGTCAAACGCGTATTTTCAATGTTGGATTATTCGCAATCGTTTTTGAAAATGTTGTATTTGTTTATCTAATATAATCCCAAAATCATGCTGAATGTGAAATAGAAATATTAATAATCCAAGTAATAATATGAATAAATTATTTTCAACAAAAATTTAAAAACTTGTTTTTAAGACAAAATGATTCCAGTGCGTGATTCGGTGCGTCCAACAAACCAGTTGCGTGTAACCTCTGCCCAGATGTGTGTGCGTGTGCGTGTGTAGGCCTATGACTGTGCGACGAAAGTGGCTTTGCCAATCACAAACGCCGGGGGGCGGGCTATGTGTTAAATGTTGTGGATATTGAAAATGGACAATTTAACTCGCACACCGATCTCAGCAAGAAACCTCCATATGCACGCTGGATTGACTAGCAAATGCCCGGCCGAGGAGTGAAAAGAAATCTGACAGCGAGGAAGCGTGTTGTTCGCCACTCGGTAAGGGAGACCACCCTATAGTAGTTTATGTGTATCTGTCTGTCTGGGGGACGTCGGGCGAGCGCAAGGATGATAGTAACAGTCGTAGGTTATGAATAGAGGCTAGATTCTTATTGTGGGTGCATGTGGGGGAGCTAGTATTTAGCGCGCCTGTACCAATGACATATCGAGGATCCCCAGATAGCCCACTCGTTTGCCCGACAGCGTCGATCGTATAGTCCGTATTACATAGTAAGTATTGTCATACAGGTGCACGAAGACGAGTGTGGTCCTTCGTCCGCAATTTAATAGCCCTATAGTCTGCGCTTAGATTGTTGCCCGGTAGTACCAGATCTCCGAGTGAATTGTTTGCATGGCGCACCTTTGTCACTCAAATTATGGAATCACTTGTCTCTAAATGTGTGGTGGAACATACGCAGATTTTGAATTTTAAGAATAATGTCGTACTGTAGCTGTTGTGCGATTGTTATAACACGTGTGCCAGCAGATGTAGAACACGCCTTTTCATTTACGACGAGTGGAGAGAGTAAAATTGCCTTGAAATTGGTAAGGCGAAGGGCGGGGAGGGGAGTCTCTTCGCTGTTGTGAAATCATTGATAATGCCTTTGTGAACCTTTAGTCGTACAGCACATCGGGGCACCTTCATTCTAGCTCTACAAACAGCCCCAACAGGGCTGACAGGAGCACATGTCTATCGGTCTCAACAGTTCGTTGCGCGACCAGGGAGAAATGTGCTCTGCGACGGAGGGACTGACTCTGCTGCTCCATGTGGAGATGCTGTAGTTGACCCACTCAACGCACTTGTAATTGAAAGAAAACTCGACCACTTGAAAGTAGACTTTATATATCATTATGCGACAGGAGGTTGAAAACTGGTGTGATCGTGAATTCAATTGATATGTGAAACTAGAACACTATTGTGATTTCAGTTGTTCAGCCTCTTCTCTTGTTACCCGGACTGTTTTTGCTTGATATAGAATATTAGCCTAATATATCAACATCATGAATATTGTCTGTTGCAGGACTGCTGCAATAACTGAGTCAAGACACTGATATTAGTTCTAGTTCTTTCTTAATCACAATTATTAACTCCTGGTGGATATTGTGAATGTGTATGACATTGTATTTATAGCATTTGAATCCCAATCTTTCTGAATCACACAGCTGATAATACCACGTTATTACCTGACTGTACTGTAAACTGTCTCGGTCATTCCAAAGTAACACATTCAGAAATAGAAACAATGACCACAGCATTTTATATACACAATTATTGGTATTGATTAACATATGTTTCCATACTAGGCACTGTGCGAACATTTCTGTAATATGCAGTAAAGACACAGAAGGCAAAATAATAAACTTGCAGGAATTTGATCAAGTTACTTAAATGTGTCTCTCTTGCATAGGCTATATGCATGTGTTGTTAGTGTTTAATGGTCATTGAGGGGAAAGTGGGAAGTCTAATTCTGTTTCTTGTAGTTGTATTACCGAGGTTCTTGAAGTGTGACCACCTGCTGCCAGTGAGTTTAAGGGTGGTCCCCAGAAAACAGAGAACGATTATATTTGATTTCATCACATTCAATTTACATTGTAAAGTGCAATACAAAATGAAATATGCACATTTCTGTGATTTCTGGATTATAGGAGTGTATATGAAATAGCTATAAAATATGTAAGGTTGTCTGCAGGGGATATACTGTATTATATTCTCTGCACCCTATTGGCTAAATTGAAACAATACTATTTTAGTATTATGTAACACCCAGTAGGCTTTTATACTTTACAATGTAATGTCAACAAACATCTCCCATTATTACTCAGGTCAAACATTTGAACAAATGTTGTGTTTTGTGGATGCATGAATCAGTTTGTGAACTCCTGTCTTGAATATATAATTGTATTATAACATTTCTTGGTGAGACTTTATATTGCTGAAAGAAAGCCATTGTTGTTACAGATATACCATTATAGTAGGGCTGGTAGTTTTGTGATTGGGGCATCTTTAAAGAGATTGAGAACATCAGCGCTCAGATCCTGAAAGCTATCATCCCTCCTGGGCCTGTGCAGTGCTCAAACACTGTAATGCACCATGCACTGATTAATGTGAATCTTTATCCTAACCTATGAAATAGGTAAATGGATGGTGATATTAGCTACATAATAAAGGTATACAACATTCCTGGTATTAATAATGTAAAAATGAAAACAGCCTTTTACTCACAAGCCTTTTACAATACGTGTTTATGTTTATAACATTTGACATTGTATTAGAGTCTTCAAGGAGAGTGTACAAACCGAACTCATTAAGAATGTAGGCTACCATCTTGTCCTCAACAGTCAGATCATATACGGCTCCATTGTGCTGTGTAGGTCAGAATAGTTAGAGTAAGATCTAATCTGATGATCTACAGTCTGTGGAAAGTACATTTTCCACGAGCCTGAGAGATGGCAAGATAAGATGGACTGCCTTGTGAGTGCTATGAGTTAATAAGCCAGATGGATTGACCCAAATGCTGTTTTCTTAGCTGTACCTGCAGTAAAGACAGAGCAGTTACTCATAGTACAATTGTGATGGGTGGGCTTTTGTTTGAGTTGTGTGGTCAGCGCTATGGCAACATTATATCAGTAGCACAGTTTACAAACATGTTGTATTCACAGGAATGTGAATAATATGTTAATGTAGTTATTTAAAAATACTCTATCACATAGATACAATTTTACATCCAGCATTTTACATCCAGAATATTTCAAAACTACAATTCAAGACATAATGGTCTTTAGTAATTTGTACTTGTGTTCACAAATTCATATCATAAAGGAACACTCCTTCATTACATTATAGAAACCCTATAACCCAATATTTTCTTTATAGCTCACTGTTTATGTTTTTACACTGATGTTGTTAGAGAGGAGTACAAGCCAGCAAGCACTCATGTATGGGAAGGACGTGCATCTATGTTTCACACCAAAACAACAACGGTCAGCTATTGAAGTTTAACTTATGTGTTTCAAGTATTGTATTGTCTAATATATTGTCATATATTAGAAATTAGGTTATTCCTCCAGACTGCGAGATATGGTGAAATATATATAAACATGCTATATATTTATTACATTCTTTACATTACATTGCCCTACCATATGCCCAACGGAAGCTATCGCCTTGGTTTGGGTCATTGTGACTCTGTGACTCTAAACGGCTCTGCCAAGAGCTTGCTAGAAGCCCCTAATAATTGTTCCTACCCATCTTGTTCATTCTGTTAATTAGCCCTCGTGGCGTTGGAGTGCAGCATATTGTTGAGACATAATTAATCAACCCAGCTTGTAATTATACTGGGTCTGAAAATGGAAGCGTGGTTGCGGAGAATGGTTGCATTGTGGGGCATTCAGCCAGAGGTAAACATCTTATTAACTGTGTCGGAGCCCCCTCTGCCCACATGGGGCAACCACAGCTTTTATTGTTGTGTGTGTGCGTGTGTGTGGGGGGGTTGTTATCTACATTATGAAAATGGCCTCGTAAAAATACCAACACTTGGTTGAGTTGAAGATCGTTCTACCAAAGTGGTTGACTTAATGGAAAAGATTCAGCAGTAGCTTGCTGTAGGCAGAGCTACTGTAGAGATTATTTTGTGTGCTGTGGAAAGCTATTGTTCACCATGGAAAAAGTGTGTATTGTGTGTGTGTACGTGCGTGTATGTGCGGGTGCATGCGTGTGTGTGTGTGTGTCTGTGTGTGTGTCAGTCTGTGTTTATCCAACGCCTCAATTATACAGGGCAACTAGCAGGTGATGACAGAAAATAGAACAAATCGCAGCAGTGCGAATGGGCGCCCAGGCCGTAAGCCTTTACAGTAGAGATGCAGCTTAAACCCCGACAGGACCATAGAACGTAAGAACAGGGCCCACAGACTAACTTTGACTGAAAACCTTGTCTGCTCATGTTGCACTTTTCTGCTCATGCGTTGCATACACAAATAAGGCACTGCACACCCTATACCCCACACACACACACATACAGCACGTGCACGAGGCACAATACGCCTGTATTGACATGTTGTCACATGTCTTTGGTCTGTAATGACGTATTGTGTAGTGTAATTTTAGTGACCGGGCCTTTCACCTTACCGCAAGTGTTCCTGTCTAAACCCAGGAACACTTAATTTTGTTAAACTAATATGTCGCTAGCTTTGGGCCATGAAAAACACACCTACCAGATGTTTGTGTGGTGTGTGTGTAAAAATCCAGCAATGACGCATTGAAGCGGAGAACAGAATAATTTGGGAATTCATACACAATCCTGTAATTCCGCCTCTTTCCAACCCGACACATTCCCGATCCCCACAGTATAATCATCCATGATCTGTGTCCTGTGTAGGGCCTGCTTTTGTCATTTCAGGTCGACACCACCATGCGCACAAACCAAATCAGCCGGGAAGGAGTGCACGTTTAATTTCCACCAACACTTGATCCATCCAGTGTCAGTTCCCAACATGCTTATGTCACTAATCCAAATCATCCCAAACATAATAATATTGCATCTGTGTGACAGCTTTGATGGAAGCATATTTCATTTTAAGTTTGTGTGCCGATTGCTTTTATCGCTGTAGCCCAAAGCATCCAGACAAAAAGAAGGTACTCAAAAAACTGTCAGCTTGTTTGTTTTTGTTTTCATGTCATTTAGGTTAAAACGATAGCGAACAACTGTTTTTTTTGCATACGTTTACCATTATCACCACTCGTCCTTGCTCAAAAGCAAATGAAAACATATTCTGTATCAACGCCGGCGTAAACAGAACACATACAGTGCATCTACAGCGTTTAACGACCAGAATATTACTGTTACTGAGAAGAGACTTGGTATGACTCCAGCATACCGGGCTGAAAGAACAGGGTATATCACTGATACTGAAAGACCGACATATGAAAGTGTACAGTCGATGGAATTTGCAGTCATTTTGTGGCGTTTTGTTTACCTCATATATTCATAGCGGCGTTGTTGTATGCGGTGGATACCAAATACATTTTAATACAGTGTATTTATAATTGTCAGTGCCTAGTTCTTACACCTTGTCAGAGAGTTCCCTGCTCCTTCAAACATGTATATAAGTCTTACCGAGACACCTAAGGTATGAAGTTCCCCTTCCCTGCATAAGCAGCAAGGCCAGTGTCATGATAAACTACGTTAGGCAGGGGCAAGTTAAGGAAAGCCCTTAAGGCCTTTTGCTGAGGAGACGGAGTAAAGAATCTGTCACCCAGAGAACGCAGTTATGTAACAGTCCTCTCTCCTCAAATCTTTTCCTCCTGCCCCTCCTCCCAATGCCCTCTGACCTGCCTCCATCTAGATACTTGTTCCCCAACCCTGGCCTGATGCAATATCCCTCTTTTCCTCTTTGACTTCCACTTTCTCCCCCCCTCTAAATCACATTACAGTCTAAAGCGAGTTGAGCCCTCTAAATCCGGATGCGTTTAATAGAGGGCTTGCTTGAAAGCAGATTCCCCCTCCCCTCCCACGAGTGTTTGCGTGGGCGTGCGCTTGTGTAAGTGCAGGCAAGCAATCAAGCCCGTAATGTACATCGTTGCTGAGAGCGCACATAGTGCGCTGTAATGAAGCCGGTATATCGGTCTACTTCTGACTGCGAGTTATCCACCTGCTCCCTTCTGTTCCCGCCTGTTATCTCATTATTGTGCTCCCCAGAGCTCTTTGTAGTGTTGACATAATTTTATTTTGAGTTTGCTGCACCCTAAGTGAACCTTTTTTTTTTTACTTGAGACAAAAAAGTTTATTCCCCTCATCCGTGATTAATTGTTTTCTCCCCTCCGCTCTGTTCAACCTTTTGAGCATGAGGCGAACGAGATGTAATTGAAAACAGAAAATGGGACATAAACAGTATTGTCTTCATGTTTAAATGTCGCACTATGCCGAATTCAGCAGCGACTGGAATGCACAGCTTACAGTGGCAGCAAAGCAACGGATACCAGAAACTGAGATGGAATATGGAGGAAGATGTCTTGACAGGTCAAACTGACGAGCAGGTGAATATGATGGAGAGATGGGTGGGCGGAATCCAGGGGCTCTTCATCCTGGCGTTACCTTTCCATGAACCCTCTCCACTGCTCCTGTAGACTGCCTTAATACCGCTGGCCTTATGGCTGTGTCCAGTAGACTCACCCAGCAATGACCTGTGATTGATCCACGACAGAGCGCTTGTTCTTCCACCCTACAGCTTATTCCCTATGGTTATGTTCGTGCGCGTGTGCGTGTGATGCTTTCCTGTGTCACTGCGTGTGTATGTTTCCTTGGTGATTCATATCTCCCAGGATTTCACCAGATCCAGCCAGGCCCAGACATGCCCAAGAGGTTTACCGGGCTACATAGATCACTGATGCTCATTCATGGCACCAAAAGCCTCTCTGGCTAATGGCAATTTTTTTCTTTCTATTATTCTATGAGTGTAACGATGTACACATTTTATGATTATATTTTCTGTTTGGGATTGGGATCTTTGATCTTGCACTAATTGCACTAGCTAGTCTATGCACTAGTATTTGCTATTAGACTTATCGCTATACAGACAAACAATTATCGCGTTCCATTTACTTCAGGCTTTGGCTCAACACACCATGTGTAATGTGAATTTCATTAATTTTCAGTTCTGACCATGTTAATTCAGGGTCAGATAATTATAGTTGGTAGCCAATGTAAGGGAACAGTATCCAAGCAAACTGAAAAAATTCATTTTTTATTATCATATCCTTTGTAGCTGTTAGATTTCAGTTGGTTGCTTTCCCCCCCCCTTCCCCCCACAAAGTTGGTGTAATATCAATTTGACTCTGCGGAATGGCTTTTGGAACAATGCATATAAAGCGAGGCATTTTTTTTAACGTGTCATGGTCTGAAACATCTTGACATAAATTAGAGGTGGGAAATGGTTTGACCTCCTTCACTGCAAGTGGAGTTATTGTTGCCAGAGTAATGGAGGGAAACCGTGGTGCACTTTGATCAATGTAAACACCCTCACTCCTCAGTGAGCTGTTATTCCTGCAACAGACAATGGACGATGCCGGTGTGACTGAAGACCTACGGAATGGCACCCTCGCGGTAGAGTCAAATGACTGCATTAAGACGTGGTATAAGAAAATTAAATGAACGCCTTATGCCCACCGTAGTTACACCGCCATCATAATGACATCCTCCATCTCTTTTCCATTACACCTCCCTGTAGTCGTTGTCAATTATCATCAAGGCTGCAAATCACGGTGACAAAACCTCTACAGAGCGCTCTCCTTATTCGCTGGCGAGTGCAGAGTTGAGTTCCAGTCCTACACATCGGTGGCAGGGGACAAAAAGCACCACAGAAAATGAATGAAAGGAAAATCAATGTCTTAACTAAAGCAGCCAGTGAATTATTGATGAGGGGTATGTAACGGGATCCCCCCTGTGTCTATTCCCCTGCAAGTTATTCTGCTTGCTGCTCACGCATGCCTCGTGAATGACGGGTGCCGACATCTGCCGCCGACTCTGCGGGAAGACGCGGCCACCCTGAATGGTCTGGCATCGCGTTTTGCCGCGGTACCGCAGACCCGCAGCCGCGTAAACACAGCCCGTGGGCCTCTGAGTCTGGGCATGCAGGCTGTTTATACACCTGCCACATGTTAAAATGACAGTAAGCATGTGCACACACAAGATGAATCCACTGTTGTTCACGTACAGGAGTACACAACTACAGCATACAAATGCAGTACACACCGTCCTGTATGATTGTTGTCACATTGTAATGGAGACTATACAGAGCATATGTACAAGTACAAAAACATAAATAAGGTACGCAGGAAGTCAGAAATACAATTCTGAAACAATTTAAAGTTACAATGACATACAGAATGACTTAGAGCTTCAGTATTTCATTTAAATACTTTTTATTTATTTTAGTGGATGTGAAAAGGGACAAGGATTGCAATTGTTTCAAGTCTAATTGACTGTCGGTTAGATTCATGTTTTTAATTTATTGTGGTACTGTAATTGAATGGTATACAGTGTTTAAATGTTGTATGTGGATGTTTTAAGGTGCCCTCTTGGCCAGGTCGCTCTTGAAAAAGAGATTTTAATATCAATGAGTCTTTTTACCTGGATACGTGATTTAGAGAATCGATACAGTATCGCAAACCAAAATATTGTGATACTCAGGTGTATCGATATTTTCTTACACCCCTAGTGTATTCCCAAGATTTGACATACTATAGCACTTGCTGGTCGTAGGTGAGAGGAATGGAACCCTGTGGAAGTTGGAGAAATAAACCTGATAGATTAAATGCATCGACTAATCAAATAGCTCAACCTAAATGTCGTATGCATATGTATGTGCTTGCAGTATGCTAACACGTACAGTATTGTGTTTTTGCAGCTGTAAACAGCCTGATTGTACCGGCGTAATCCACCACATAAGGTGTCTAAAGCTATGCTAACTCGTCCTATTTAGCCCATGGTAATAGCATAACGTGACAGTACATACATACATGTTTTTCCGAGTGCAAGCAGAGAAGGCGGGCATCAATTCTGCTTGGCTAGAGGAGAGGTAGGGCCCAGGAATGTGAATGAGAAAGGTAGAGAGACGAGGCGAGCAAGGGAGTAAAAAAATAGAGAGAGAAACGGCAGGTGAGACCTGAAAGCTGCCTTTGTGCGGCAACTGGCAGTAGGAACACTGCCCTTCACTGTAAGGTGTTTTCAACACACACACACATCTCACGAGTACTGTATATATCCTTTAGTGAATACTTGGCACAAAAAAGAGAAAAACTTAAGTTTTATAATTTTCAAATCAAACAAAAAAATGCCCACTCTTAGCTTCAGCCAGACGAACGGACATTTCATCGCCTGTAAAGTGTCCCTATGTTTTCCCTCCGCTTACCAAATCTCCATTTCAGACGCTAAACTCTCCTATTTTCTCCTCCGTTGCACTTCAACTGTATCTGGCTCTGTTCAGCTGAAGCTTGAAGAGCATGATCATATCTAGCGCTGTCTACTGCTGCATGTTTTGCATACTAACACACGACCACAATCTAAAAGGCTTTAACACAAACGAAGCATCTATAAGTGAATCCCCTAGTCCATTTTCAATAGAGGGAGGCAGATATAGAGAAATGGACAACCTCTTTACTGTCTTACAGGGATGGGGAGTTGTGTAGTGATGAAATGGCAGTTCATGATAGGCTCTACTAGAAAACTGAGGGGTGTTTCTTTAATGTATAGGCTACATATCACATGCATGCACATTAGGTTTTGGTATTCCTGAAGGAGAAAACCTTTTTGGCCCTCTGTACAGTGGGAAACTGTACCAAAATGGTCTACTTCACTGTACTGTAGCTGTTCCTGAATACTGCATAGTGGTTGCTGATCTGTGGGGGTTGCAGGGGGAGCGTGTCTTGACATCTTAACGGTTCTGAAAGAGCTTGTTATCACTCAAAACGGCGGCGTCTGGGCACGCTTGCCGTCTGCGTAATACGTCTTCCTGTTTGTTTGCTTCTCCCCCAGCAGCAGGGGCCCTGAAGACGGCGGCCAGAGCGGGCGCCATGAGTCGGCGAGCTGGGCCTGAGCGAGCGCAGAAATCAACCTTCGTCGTCGTCGTCGAGACGCAGGCCCGGCGGTGGATGGGACGCGCGCAGCAGCTGCCCGCGCCACAACAGGGACAGGCTAATGCTAACCGTAACGCTAACGCTAACCATAACGTCGCAGAGTTCAGGTGGAGGGCGGACGGGTAAGACAGAGCACGTCCGAGAACAACGCAAAGGAATCGCGGAGCTCTGGCGGGCAAATTTTGAGGCAGTGATGTTTACGTTAGCGCAGCGGACTTTGCTAGCACCGCCTTGTTAAGACGTCCACATCGATTCTACCCCTCACCACCCCGCCCCCCCCCCCCTCCCCCCACCACCACCACCCCCACCCGACCCTTTCCCGACAGCCCCTGTGAGGCGATAGCGCTGAGGGGCCAAGGAACCGATAAGGAACCAAGGAGACACACCGCGAGAGGAAGCTGAGGTGAGACAAAGTGGCGATACGTAGAGACTTGGAGGGGTCCCCCATGCAGGCGCGTAAGAAGTATGTTCTGCTGGTCTTGTGTACATGCTGCTGGCTGCTGCTCTTCTACTGGGGCGGGGGGTTGCAGGCTCGACTGCTCCGCCTCGTGACGCGCCATCGCGGCGAGGCGGTGCACCTGTGGCCCAACTGGACCGACCGCGCCTTCCTCCCCCGCTACGCCCGCCTGGACGAGCTCCAGACCGATCCGGGGACGTCGGAGGCCCCGAGCCAGCGGCGGCACACCTGGCCGGGCATCTACAAGGACAGCCACTGCCGCATGGACACTTGCTTTGACTTCTCGCGGTGCCGCCGGAGAGGCAGGGAGGGCTTCCGTGTGTATGTGTACCCCGCTGAGAAAAACGAGCGTGTTTCCGAGAGCTACAGGAAGATACTGACCTCTATAGCCGAGTCGCGTTACTACACGTCAGACCCGCGAGAAGCTTGCCTCTTCGTGTTGGGGATCGACACCCTGGATAGGGACCAGCTGTCAGGGCAGTTTGTGCCCAACCTGGATGAACGTATCCGTGGTTACCCGCTGTGGAACGACGGGCGCAACCACCTGATCTTCAACCTGTACTCTGGCACGTGGCCCAACTACACAGAGGACCTGGGCTTCAACATTGGCCAAGCCATCTTGGCCAAAGCCAGCCTCAACACAGAGCACTTCAGGCCAGGGTTTGACGTCTCCATACCCTTGTTCTCGAAGGAGCACCCCCAGAAGGACGGAGAACGGGGCTGGCTGGTGCGAAACACCGTCCCGCCGCGCAGGAAGTACCTGCTGATGTTCAAAGGCAAGCGGTATCTCACAGGCATCGGTTCGGACACACGCAACGCCCTCCACCACATCCACAACGGGAAGGACATCGTCTCTTTGACGACGTGTCGCCACGGGAAGGACTGGGAGAAGCACAAAGACGCCCGCTGTGACCATGACAACATTGAGTATGAGAGGTAAGAGCCATGTGCGATGGTTTATTGAGTTGAGTTTATTGAGAGTTGTTTGTTTATTGCGCAAAGGACTTGATGGCATTCATTGTTGTGTTATTGTGTTTCAAGGTTTTGGTTAGCCCTTTTTTATGGAGGCTGTTCAGTTGTCAGTGGCAGCGTTTCAGTGTTGCTAGTTGTTTTTCCATCTCTTTTCATCTCTCTCATCTCCAACTCAACAAATGGACTATTTGGCTTTATTGTGTTTGCCGGTTGTTTTATGTGATCAAAGACATCTGACACACTTGAGTCGCTGGAAAAGATATATTCAGGTCACAATTTACATCAAGGCTCCTATTCTAACATAAACCATATTCCATGCAGTATACCATTGAAATGTGTTCTAACGTGCTTCACATCCATAATAACTTTAACCTCAAACCATTATTTGAAGGCTGTAGGGTATAAATGAATCTCCTAGCAAATAATACGTTCCTTTTGCAAACTTTTACAGAATTTACAACTTTCCAACGATAATAATCCGCCAACGCCTGGTATTTTAATGTTACATTTTATTGCTACAGTTACAGTACATTACACAATGCATTTTGAATAATATTTTTTTGACCTTACAACCTGTAACACTAGATTGCTTTTAACTTGTTCTTAACAACAGCTCTATCTATACAAACTGCATAACTAATTGTGCTGTGAATCAGCTGGTGGAATATACTTGTATACATTCTAAACCTTTAGAGTTTCAACACTTTTAGTTTTTTTTTGTCAATTCTAAAACTCATTGATCTTTCATGTACAATACACCCATATTCATTTGTTCTATAGATTTTTTTTCAACTACTGAAAACCCAATCTTTTACTTCTTCTTTACTTTGGATAAATGATGTAATGCCTCCCTTTCTCTGTGGGATTGGTAGGAATTTCCTGTCATGAGTAAAACCAACTGATCGATCTCAAAATTGAACACGGATGCCACCTCCAGCATGCGCAAAGCCGGCAGAGTTTTCTTTTTTCTTTTTAAACCGTACAGTACAGCCTTCTCAAGGACATTCACCCCGGGAATAGCGATTCTAATCCAGGCGTAGAGCTAGCATACAACTGGAACTAGCTACCCAGGGCATGTTTACATTGGGCCGCACAGCAAGAGGACCCTAGCATGGTCCCCTGTATAATGGTGTATGAATGAGCTCATTTATTCCGCACAGCCCGCTACCTAAACACACGCACGCACGCACACACACACACATGTACGCGTATACCCGGGTGGGCCAAGGGAAGGTCTTTGGGATGCAAGAGGGAGGAATATTGAGAGGTAGAGAGAGAGAGAGAAAAAAAACTGAATGAAATGTGGTGTGTGTGTGTGTGCGTGTGTGTGTGTGTGTGTGTGTCAAGGGGAAGGGGTCCAATTTGGTGGTAGATTTGGGATTTATGAAGGTTTCCTGATGGTGTGATAGTGTTAATGGGTGTGGGGGTAGCGGTTAATAAAATAAAAAAAATTAAAAAAATAATAAAATAAAAAAATGTTTTTACAAAGCCCCTCTCTCTCTCTCTCTCTCTCTCTCTCTCTCTCTCTCTCTCCTTATTTTTTTGTGCCCTCAGTTGGAAACTGATGTTTTCAGCCTTGGCGAGGGAAGTGTGAAAGAGGTATAGGGGGTGTAATTTAATGGGGGTTAGATCAGCCTCTCTGCCTCGAAGACAAGGCTTTATGGGTGGTGGTGGTGGGGGGGGGGTTAACATGGAGTCATGGAGATGC
>JAODUH010000003.1:1778439-1791396 GCA_027564835.1 Typhlichthys subterraneus | reverse complement strand
CAGACAGACAGACAGACAGACATCAGAATAGAGAGCAAAGAAAGATGCTTTAACTTAGCAATGCAACAAATCTAAGCAAAAAAAACAACAGCTTTGTAATGATGAACAGTATAGGGAAAAAAGAAAATCACACGCAGAAACAAAGCTGATTTATTTTGTCGCTTAGCAACCATGCGCTCTTATTCTTCTTCTTACCGTCTAACGGAGGCGTTTTGCTTGCCTACGGTGAGAGCCTTTGCTCTCTTCAAGGTGGTGGGGGGCTTCCGTGCAGTTCTTCCCTGATATTGAAAACAGTTAAAAACCACAGGTCAAGACAACCTTTGATCTTTCCACATACACATCAACTATAGCTCAGGGTTTCTCAAACTGTTTTGGGCCAGGGACCCCATACAGGGAAGAACATTTTCCAAACGACCCCCTCATAATCGTATCACTTAAGCATAGCCTCAAATACATCATATATGACTTTGATATGCTTCCTATCATTTATAGTCTTAGATGTAATTGGAACTATTTGAAAATTATATTTTCTCAATGTAGTTATTTTGATATTATCTTCACTTTATTTAGACTGACATAGGTATTTCTCCATGCTCATTCGCTGCAGTCACTTCACTAATAGTTAATATATCAAGCTAGCTAGAAGCTAAATGGTTTGTTGTGACGTGCCTGAAGTGATTTGATTCATGACAGATTGACGTGATGTGTCACACTCAAAGTAGGTTTTATTGGCCAAACCCTAATGTCACATTTGGGTCATAATCGTCATGTGTGCCCCCTTTTGAATATTGCTTCACGTCAGAGGTTTAGCGTTAACCATATGGATACAATATGTTCGTTTTATTGGCGCAAATAGACCTCACCAGTTGTGTAGTCAATGCTCGCAGTTAACACCACTTCCAAATGTAAAAATTGAATAGGATAACAGAATGGCATTATTCTTATTGTTCAGTTTTGGGTTATGCCATGCTCAGGTGTTATTGAGTGCAAATACATTTAGATTTTGGCATACAATAAGACATGTTAAAGTCTTTGTTTGGAAGGTAAATGACATTTGCTAAGTGCTGAACATCAAAAGTAAAATACCAGCGCACATTATGCACGTCAGCCCTGGCCAAACTCTTTTCGTTATCAATGAATAAGAGTGCCAGTGTCGTAAAACTAATATTGACATGTATAGCTGTACTCTGACTAAAGTAAACTGGAATGGGAACATCACAGGAGCTTCACGCAGCTTTACATAAAATGCTAAATGTGTATTTTACCCATTTAGCGATCTTGTAATTGACAAACAACAGTGTTATCCAGCTTGAATATGTGCCTTTGACAAAACTGGTATGTTTGCAACATATGAGTTAATCACAGACACTGTGGCAGGGAAGAATATAAAAAACTGCATTAATTTTTCTCATAGGGAAAATTGCTTAGACCCAGAAGTCCTTATATGGCCATGGGCACCTCCTGAAAACGACATACACCTGGTGAGGTCTATGTTCTTCATAGACAGATATGCAATTTTCAAAACTAAACACAGACCCCTGGGGATCCAGGGACCTCACTTTGAGAACCACTGCTACAGCTCATAGTGACCATTGATTGCCCATTAGACCTTTATTGTAATACAGTTACACGTTGGGTACGCAATCTTGGGGGAATTTGTTAGATACAAGTATCTAAACCAATGTGGAATTACCTTCTTTCCAATGGTTTGGCTGGGTGTGTTCTCCACTTCTGAATTCAAAATGGCTTTTTTCTTGGATGCTGTTAACAAGAGACAGAGTACATTCAGAAGACAAAATTATTGCTGCGTTCAGTAAACTGTTTCACTGAGAATATGTTGCAAACATAGTCGATGTCTGCAACTACTTTTAAAGATGTTGAATTTCATGGGCGTGGCATGTGTTGCTTGATGACATTTTAATTTAAACAATAATCTGATACGTGTTCACAAATCTCCTGCAACAGCTAAGCACAAACTCACTCTTCCCAGTTTAATAACAGTTTTTGACTGTCAATCAGTCCACTGCCATTCACTGAACATACAATAAACGTGATAAGACCATATGACCCCTGTAGCGTGAATGGTTGTACAAATGCTTGCAGTTCTCCTTGTGCAAGAAACATGTCATTCTAACTTATCAGAAGTGGCGTTCCAGTCATGCTCATCGATCGGAAATGCCCTAGCAACTGCATATACTCTCCAACCAACAGCTAATTACCATTACATACCGGATGCGTATTGTAAGGAAACCTGATATGTCCTGATCTATTATTTCTAGCCATTTTGCAGGTAAATCTGCATCGTCCCACATGGATTTCACCAAAGTACACACACAGCTGCGAATATTGAGCAAGGCTGCTTTGCCCACAAATTTTAGGGCGTGTGCCCTTCGCACCGCTGCAGCTATGTCAAGTATGACTCAAACACATGAACCCCAAGGAAACTCATTTGTGGGTGCATGTGTTGCTGGAAAATTGCCTTTGTTGATAGTATCAGTTAATAAACGTGCAAGACATGGTGAAACTATATAGGCCTAAATATTATTTGTTTGTTTGACTTTTATAGCAGCAAACGGGAGAGTTCGCACTAGGTAAGAAACCCCAGATTCAAATAAATGACACCTAGTATGACAGTTACCCCTTTGAAGAAGAAAACCACAATTAATTTGAAGTTTTAGACTGAGATTGTGATGTACCAGCTGACACTGCCAAGGCTCAGTGTGTGAGCAACTGCTTTGAGGAAGAGGATTACCCAACTGCCTGACTTCAGGGTGAAAATAAGGATCTAAGCGTTGTATTATCCCGCTCTGGAGCCATACTATGCAATAAGCATAACAATAAATGGTAAAAAAGTATGACAATTAAAACAATTACAATGATACACTACAGTGATTTTAAAAGAATATCATTTTGGCAATCCATTCCAATGAAATCCAAAGCTTTTAGCTCTAAAATTGCTATTACGTCATGCTTTTATCTGCCGAAGAGGCTGAGAAATATAAGGTTTTGGAAATAAAGTTTTTCTGAAAACCCATTAGGTTTTAGGAAGTTGTTTTCAAACAGTGCCTTATGTTTCACAATGCTTTTTCATTGTGCACCTTAGGCTTTAATGGGTTAATACTTGGGCATAAACTGCCACTTACGCTTCTTGACCGATTTAACTAGGTCCCCAGTTAAGACACTCTCAACCTCTGCAGCTTCCTCCTGTCTCTGGAAGGTGACAGAAACATTTTTGATAAACAAACAAACAAACACACAAACAAACAACAACCGCCTGGGCCTTATGGAGCATGTCCATGGGACTGCACATGTTCTTTGTCCAACTGATGTTGTTTTTGTATACAAAGAGTGATAACTTGTAATAAATGGTATCATAGTGGTTAGGTAACACACAGACAAACCGAAATAAGATGTGTATATTAAAAAAATGTTTTGTTATGTATAGAAAAATAGATAATATACATACATATAAGTGTGTGTATGATACTGGATTTTACATGCTAGCACCATAAGCCAAGGCAAATATGGATCAGGTAAAAGCAGCTGGACAGTGAAGCATTTGGAGCAAACTTACCTTTAAAATATCCACGTCTGGGGACGTGGGTTTCTCTGACCCTGAAAAGCAAAGCAAGAATACACATTTTTCAGTTTATGGTTTAGCAACCAAAACATCTTCATTCAATTCACAAACTTAACATACAGTGTGACAAGTTAACAAGAACATGTCAGTTTCTAAATTGGAGAAAGAAAAATAAAATGATGAAAGTAATTACAAGAAAAAACAGCTCTTTATTTTGTATTTAAAAAAGCTTGTGTCAGTGTTTCACATCTACTTACTGTAATAATATTCCATCCAATTCATTTCCCTGACTGCCTTGGGAATCTTGAACAGATCAATATTATATCTGTTGTCAGCCTCTTTTAATAGATAATTTCTTTGCTCTTTGAGCTGAACAACTCTGGTCTTTACTGTGAAAAGAAACAACAGTCAGACAATCTCAGTTTCTGCTTTAAGGACCCCACAACACAATCAGGTCCCCAGTCACAGAAGTCATCGATGCAGCAGTTTGGCCATTTTGTCAGAAATGATAGGATAGAAATATAGAAATAGTGACATGACCTGTCTACGGTACATTGGGATGACTAAAACCTTTGGCTACTTAGCACTTTACATCGGAGCATACGGTGTCGTTCTTAATATTGACGTTTGATTAGTGTGCACGTTATTAGGCCTAGCCTATATCATACCCTCGCTGTCGAAATCGTCCAGCAACGCTTCCAGCTTGGCAGTCTTAGGATTGTTTTTTCGTTGTTTAGTCGTCCTCTTCCTGGGAGCCATGTCTGCTGGTAGGAGAGATTCACCAACATACGTTGTTGCAAAGAAAGGCATAATAGTAATAACGATCATGTAATTGTAATTACATATAGAATATCGTCACAACAGAAATGCAACATATAACATTAGTTGTGCTGTGTGGCTAGCTGGAGCCTACTTACTAGGACCGGTAGCTGGCAAGCATGCTAACGTTATTGGTTGTGTACACATGGTACTGTACATTACGAATCTAATTACTAAATCGGGTTATCGAAACAATACGATTCATTAGACCGTCGTAATGTCTCTGTGATTCTTTCGTATCCGTGAATTATAATGTATAAAGCGCTTCTTACCTAATATTTCTTCTAGACAAGTGTTCAACTGTTTCAGTCTCGCTGGACTCTCCCTCCACAAAGCAAATTTCAAATCCTCGCCGAGGGCGGGATAACGCGAGACCGTCGGCCAATGAGGATGGGTTTTGTTTGTACGCGATGACAAACATGTATTTAGACAAACCCTGACCAATGTTGACATCACGGGACCGGAAATATGGCATCATGGTGGTAGCGTGTATAGTTAGTGTAAAACATGGACGAATAATGATTTTAAAAAGGAGGCTATGTTCAGTTCAATTAATAACTGCTTAACTTACAACTTTCAACGTGATTAAAACAAAAACAACTAAACAAGATACGGTAGACGTGGCCTTATTTCTCACGTTCATTTTAACTAATCTGATGCGCTGACTAACTGATATGTCTAAGCCTTCTGCTTTGATGTTGCTTCACCAAGCATTGAGGAAGAGTTTTCATATCTTGGAAAGCAATCGGAAAGTATGGGTATCTGTGTTGGCCGAGTGCACACCTCTGATGCTCTCTCTGGGGAACTTAGCAGAGCAGCTAAGAGCCCTTTCCAATGTCCAAATCTCCAACACACCCCTCGGTGTGTTTCCTGACCTACAAGAACGCCTGCAGTTCAAGCTTGCAGAGGCAGTGGACACTTTATTGGGAAAGCTGAATGATAAATTGTAAGTACACGGTTAAAAAAAAACTATTCAAATGTTTCGCAAATGAACGTTTCAGGCTGCGTGCCACAATCATAACAGTGCTAACAATCGCATTAGTTGTTAAATAGCAATCTGGACCCACTATTAATCATTATTCTTGTTATATTTTTCGCTTTCCATGAAGGTCCAGTCTTCAATCTATTCGGGATGCCATCAGTAACCAGGTCACTGTAACATTCCAGCTGTACGAACAGAACACAGAAAGTCTGGATCTGATTACCTGCACCCAGCGTTCTGCAACCTCCCCATCTGTCACTGACATGCTGGAGTGGTTGCAAAATGCAGAACGTCACTACAGACAACAGTATCCTTTCTCAGGATTTAAAACTAAGGCAGATGCGGACCTTGCAAAATCAGTATGGTTTAAGATGTGATTTGAAGATGTTTCAAATGTTAATGTCTAACTGTATCTAGGAGGTTAATGATGAGTTTTTAACCCTCTCTGTTTATGTGGCTGTGCTTATGATTTACTGCAATCCATTCTGATCTGGGTAGATCCACATAAAGTTTCACTCTGCACGTCAGTCTGGATCCACTACATTGAAAGCCAATCCTACCCAGTTAGAAAATAACCCAGCCAATCATTGACAGTTTAGTGGTTTAGCTGCGACCAAAATAAATGCCTGTGTTCAAAAATCATAACTCTTTACAACTTCCAACATTTCCCATTTCCAACTGTTTGAAGTTGGTCCAGTCACCTGCTAATTACGTTTATTAACATTTATTATTTTTTATTAACTTTTATTTAATGTTTTATTCATACATTATTTATCTGCTAAAGTATGTACATTTATTGACGCATATTATCATCACCTTATCCAAAATCGTTTGCATGGAAAGTCTCAGCACAAGGATAATGGCTCTGTAATTGTATGTGTAAGTTTGTGGGTTCATTAGCAAATTAAAAAAAAGACAAGGTTCTATCCTTGACCGCATGTTAATATTTCTGAAGATGAAAAATCTGCTGCAAAATGTGAGACCCAACGACCTCTCCCTTATGGAATCGGCTCCCAAGAGATGGGAAGCTCTAGCATCTCCAAATGAAGAGGAAAGAATCTCAGGTAAACACTAACAATCAGTGAACTTCCTAATGAGATATTTCAAAATGCTTTAATATTTACACGAATATTATTAGATGCTGATGCCAAATTGATTTGTTTTCTTAAATTGAAAGGAAAGGAATCAACATGAAAACACACAAACTTCTTGAGTTTTAATGTGTGTGTCATTGGTGTTGTTCTGTCCATGAGGATGGTCTAGTGTTGTTTAAGTTTAAGCTGAAAGGTACTGGGTTTGAACCCTCTCCATAAGTCTCCTTAAGAAAGAGGCACCTGCTTCTTAAATACTTGTACTCTCTATGTAAGTTGCTTTGGATAAACGCATCTGCTAAATACTTTAATTGAACCATTATGCCTTGAAGATTTTCTTCAACGTTAGATGGCATGTTTTGCATTGTACATGCTATATATTAACGGGGTACGTTCGTCCCCACTCGGGAATTGAACCCTGCTCTCCTGAGAGCATTCACGCTTGTAGAGCAGAAGCTCTACGAGACAGGCTAAAACCATGTTGCCACTGCATTCTTTGAGGTGTCAGATAGTGAGGATTACAAAACTTTACACCGCACAGCGCCGCCAGCTGGCCACCATTAACATATACACAGAATCACATATTAGGCATACCTTTTATGATGGCTAATGATTCGGGCTGCAAATAATATTTTTCTTTAAACAATAACTTTTAGATTGTTTCACACTCTCGCTGTGCTATTTCAGAAACACTTTTTCAAGTGTCCTTCTTCATGGAGTCTCAGTGAAGGTAGTAAAAGACATTTCACCTGGATCTGCTCGACTGAATTTCAAGCAACAACGCAGGAATAGCAAGAAAGAACATGCTTTCAATCAAGATGCAAGCAAACATTTTTATTTGTTTTTAAATACATATTTCAGTTGATGTGAGAGGTAAATGTCACTAGAAAATTGTTTAAGAATTCACTGCAATCCTCACAACAAATGCAAAAAACACAGTACGTTTGTTGACACTCTGGCTACGTTTTCATGCACACAATATTTCGGGTTTTTACCCTTTATTTTGAAAATGACTAAAATTCTTATTAAGCTCTAATTAATATTCCACTAACATGTTTGTTTACATGCAGCTGATTTATACATCCTAAAGATATGCACTTTAAATAATTTGCACACCATGCAGAGAAATTTCCCTACTTTTAAAACTGCATTAATATTCAAAATCTAACTCCAGATTCTGCTGTCTGTATGTATATATGCTCCTAAAACCCGAATTATATATCGGCATATCCCAGACCTAATTTGGACCATCCAAACAGAATATGCCGTTTACATGGCACCTATCAAATTTGTAATATTGCCATAGTCAGAACAATAGTGTGCATGTAAACGTGTCCACTGAGTAATAATATAGAATTATTATTCTTGTAACCTTTCTTTCCCTTTATTGGATAGGAAAGTGGGGAAGAACAGGAGTGAGATGAGTGGGAAGGATTGGGAAATGACCAGAGGCAGGATTTGAACTCTGGTCTCCCACAGTATTAAGGCCTATTAGGGCAAGGATTTATTGCATGTGCCACAGCTCCACCTGAAAATCTCTTAAGTTTGTATAAAACATTTCTTCAGGCACTTCAGTTTATCACAATAAAGGCCAAATATCAACTTAATTAACCAGTTATATTATAATAATTTAAATATTAAATTAAAAAGTAAGAAAAATAAATTCACAACAAATAACTGGCTTCAACTCATAACATATACTTGCATTAGAATTCAACAATCTAGCTTTTGAACACTGTAGAGTTTAAAACTTCTTCCCCCCCCCACAATCAGTCATCACGAGCGTTCCTTTAATGCTGCGTTCACATGGAACGCGGCAGCCGGCAAACCGTATATCGTGTTAGCGGACGAGAGCAGGACGGTAAAATCAGTGGTGGTAACGGCAAACAGAATGCAGTTAAAAGTTAAAATATTGTAACTTTTTGCCATCCTCCGCGACGGCATTTACAACCGCTTGTTCGTAGCTCCCCCACACACGGAGAAAAACATTACAAGAAAGTAATACTTTTGTGCAACAACACTAGAATACCTGATACAATAAAACAAATAATTACATAAAATTGTTGCTACTAAATAATTGGGTGGAATATATTTTTACTAAACTATTTGTAAACAATGCAACATCGCTAATAGCAAATGCCATTCCGTTGGACTTTTATGCCGTGCCGTCCAGAAAGTGTTTGCCGTCTGCTGGTTTGCCATCTGCCGTGTTCCATGTCAACGCAGCATTAACATCCTTTCTCAGTGTACCTTTCCTTTCAGCACTTTCTACACATATTCCTTTAAGGGCAGGCTGTTAGATGTTATAGGCTTTGGGAAATCTGGTGCTGAGGGAGGTGAATTAGCGAAACTGCGACCCATGTAGCCCCTGCGGTACCTGGCTCCCTTCTCCATGTGGGGGCAGGTGCTACACAACACCGCCCCGCTAATCATAAGGATAACGGCGGACGCCCAGCCCAGATAAATCGCCTGACCCAGCTCTCGTTTGTACACCGTGGGCACGGTGGGATTGTAGAAGTCCTGCACCACGGTGTTGGCGGTCCAGGACACAGGCACCAGCACGCACAGGCCCGTCACGATGAACAGAACCCCACCGGAGAGCGCGATGCCAGCCTTGGCTCGGCGGTCGTCCCCGGCGCAGGTGGTGCACTTCATGCCGCAGCAGGAGACGGTGCAGGAGAGCCAGCCCATGAAGATGGCGATGCACATGAGGGCGCGCGCGGCCTGGATGTCCGGCGCCAGCGCTAGCATCGAGTCGTACGTCTTGCACTGCATGTGGCCCGTGGCCTGGTAGATGCAGCTCATCCAGATGCCTTCCCATTTGATCTCGGAGGTCAGGATGTTGTTGCCGATGAAAGCCGACACCTTCCACTGAGGCAAGGCCGTCACGGCGATGGCCATGATCCAGCCCGTCACCGCGCAGGTGAAGCTGATCAGCTGCATGCCCGTGTTCACCATGCTGATGGAATGTTTCCCGTAGACCAGCTTTGCTGTGTGTGTGTGTGTGTGTGTGTGTGTATTGTACAGGATAAAGGTGGTGACGTGGTAGGATAATAGTATGCGTCTTTGCCGCTTCGAGCTTTTCGCAACCTGCAATTTATGTCTGCATTCACAACCTTCTCCACATCTGGTCAAACCCTTTGAATTGTCCTCGTTTCTGTGTTCCACAGATGTTCTTTTCTATGTTAATCGTACACCGTCTCCTGCTCCTTATTTGTGACTTTTAGTCATTAAATTATTGAGTATCCCATTGCTGCGTAGCCACTCCACTCATGATGGCATACACTGACTTGATCAATTGTAAAAAAATAAAACAGAAAAATGATTATCCAGCGTGTGTGGCTAAATTAGAATTGATCATATCCAGGTGTTTATGTAGCAGGTTTAGTGAATCTGTCAATCTAACCTGCTTCAGATCCAACTGTGGTGCCAATAAGCATGAGTTACCCCTTACGGTGTCGCTTTACTTACAAGTGTGAGAACAACAGACACCCGATACTCCCAAATTGCCGATGTTACTGCAAATGTATCATGAGACCGGATTAATACCGTGATAATAATGAATGAAACAAAATGTATTTGATGATGAAAAAGAACTGACATACCACAGTGCTAGGTTTAGTCCTCCCACGTTTGAACGAAGGAACGACTCACGGGAGAGAAACCATGCATCAATCCCAATGTTTAGTTAGCAAATCAATGTGGTCCATGAATGTCGAGCACGGGGAAAGAAAATTTCAGGTTTGTTTTGCTTGCGTTAAATCTTCCCAAAAGAAATTCACGTCGATCGAACCTCCACTAATGTGCCGGGCGGGTAGAATTACTGCTGTATCTCAGTCTTCCAGCAAAAAGAAGAGAATGCAGACTTCATTATCAGGCGCGCCGCAGGCACAGTGTGGTCCTACAGCCTTGATGAAGCCACTTGAGTCACACAAAGGGATCAGCTGCTATCCGCCCTGGACCCCGTTTAACCTCACAACGGGTCAGCAACGTTGCAGTTGGGGTGTATAAGGTGGAGAACGGGTTGTGTCCATCCCATCTTCAGAAACCGACTTACAGTTACCCTGTCAGTCCTATAGCGCACCTGGGGAAAAAGGCATGGAGGGAGGGAACAACAGAGGACACTTGATGGGAGGGTGGAGAGAATTTCTAAAGGTGGATTACTTAAAGATAATCTGGTGGGAGACTCCATGCATAGACATTATGCAAGCTTTCACAAAAATCTGCTTTCGCCCACTTTTGAATGTAAATGGACTGCATTTATATAGCGCTTTTCTAACCTTCCGGCCACTCAAAGCGCTTTACAGAATTGCCTCACACTCGTCCATTCACACACGCATTCATACACCGATGCTGATTGCTGCCATGCAAGGCGTGACCAACCACCGAGAGCAGTTAAGGGTTAGGCATCTTGCTCAAGGATGCTTACAGGTAGGTCAACACCGGGGTTCGAACCCACAAACTTCCGGCTGCGAGCCCAAAACCCAGACCACTAGGGACTTTTTAAGGACTTTGTCATTTACTGCTTTATTAAATAGCTAAATATGATTGGAAAGGTTTTTTATTCTATTTATATAATATATTTTTCATGTAAGAAGCTACAGGATGTGTCAGGTACAAAGCCACACTTCTTTTGTAGGCTACATAATAGATTGTACATTTGTTTTGGTGATTGCCCCACGTGTGTAACTGACATACAATAAAAACATTTTTTTTAAAGATTTTGTAGAGAAATGTATCCTAGTTTTTTGGGACATTTATGAACTTGAGAAAATCTCCCTTCCAGATCCTTCATCTCTGTTACAATGACCCTTGGCGTGCCTGTGTGTTAATGAATTAAATATTGCGGCAACACGATCTGTGGCTCACGTTTCCTTTCTTGTATAGCCTCCACTCTCCTTGGCAACGGTGGTCATGACAACAGGCCTGGAGACTGGAAGTGGGATTAGAATATGGTCAATAAAGAGAATGATTGAAGGTGGCATATCAGGCATATCTATTAATGAACAGACTTAAGACGTTGTGCTTTTAAGACCCACAATGTGTCTCTACAAACCTTTTCATTTGGACTAAGGTATCAGCACCCACTCATTTATATGGAACCCCCATTATCAGTTTCTGTTATGAGAATACTTGTGAAACAGTAATTTTCAATTGATTAAATGTCTATAGAGATCATGTTTCCAGGTCTGAGCTGTTGGGGTACAATCTGAGTTTACACACACTTCTGGTGGTAGAACAAGACAATACAAAATATGTTATAGATCTTTCCTATTTTAACCAGTGTTGGGTAAAATAGAGGGATTTTACTTGTACTTTAATGAATACTGTTGTGCAGATGGTCTTGTTTTGTAAGAAAAAAATCTCAATATATGTACATTGCCCCAGAACAAATGCCAGGACAACATGCAGTATAATAAAGAAACATCAAAGCTTTATTATTCAGAATGTTCAAAAATCGCTTTTTCAGCCTGCTATTAGGTTTAATTTGTTGTCCTATGCCTCAATAACCCTGTGCCTCCCATAGATGCTTTCTATCCTATGCATAGTATTTTAATGCAACATGCTTTTTCAATACATTAAAACTGTCAGCATGGACAGTTTCAAAATCTGTTAGGGACTTACCTCCCCCTGCTGGTGAAGCAATTACAATTGTTAAAGGTATTAAAAGTAAGTCATATGATGTGAATGAAAGAATGTTGTAGTTGCCCAGTAGATATTTAAATGTATAAACACGGTTGGTTCAGTTGTAACTCAGACTGATGTGGGGGCATAGAGCTCAGAGCTAAAACATGGAAAAAAGCCTGGATCTGATCAGAACCAGTTTCTCTTATTTCTATTCTCTGTATTCTATGTTTTCAGTATTACGCTGTCTGCCTCAAATACATTGTTTTATCTGACAGCCCAAAAAACTAAAATACTTGTCTGTGTAGAAGTATATTAAGCCTGTGAATTTTTTTTTATAACATACAGGGATACTTCCCTGGGCTGGGCCTGGGACAAGACAATTGGCACTCAGAACGTTGTATCATCACCCTTATAACCCATTTCACATTTACAGAGAGCGCCATCTTGTGGCTTAAAACATGTAATGGCAGTTATGGTATAGTGTTAATGTTTTGCACTCAATCACTAACAAGTCAAGGAAGAGAACATACACCAGTTATGATATAGGCATAAAATACCAATTTATTACTTTGCACATTAACACAAGTAAATCCCTGCAGGCAAAAAAAAAAAAAAAACGAAAGAAAACAAGTGTTATACCGTGTCACAATAGCAATAACAGCAAGTGATTAAGCACCCTTGCAAGAGGGGCCCAGAGGAAGCCCTGCCTCTCCAAACAGGCCAGAGGACTCCATTCCATTCACAGAATTGGAATATTCCAATTATATTATAGTTCTATTGCTATTAGACAATTACACACAGCTCATAGGACCACTAGCGCAGAGAGGGGGGGCGGGGGGGGGGGGGGGGGGGGGGGG
>JAODUH010000003.1:1760165-1777358 GCA_027564835.1 Typhlichthys subterraneus | reverse complement strand
ACAACAAAATAAACCCACCACCCCCCCCACCCCCCCAAAAAAAAAAAAAAAAAGACAAATAAGACATTTCATGCAATACGTAGACAGCACCCTTGCTATGTCACACTAGCCCCTGGTACACCAATTCATCTCTCTCACTGGTCAACGCCCACGCCCTCGAAAGGCAGGAGCTCAAACTCATTCATAGCAAACCTGATGCTTTACGGGTGGTTTATTACAAAAGGGTTTTCAACGAGCTGTCCCCCCTGACGAGGCGTGAGTGTTGACCACGCAGATGCCTAGCCTAATCTCAACCACCAGGGGGCCCCTCATCACCATGTCAGAGAAGCCTACTGTGCTGTTCCTGAAAACTGCAGTAGGTCCAAAGGGCAGTGCTAATGCTCACCGTTGACTCAATAAAATGTGATATTTATAAAAAATAACTAAATAAAAAGTTTAAAAAGCGCATATATCGTAATTATACATTTTAAGTAGTGGAGTTTTTAAGTTTGAATACTATTCGAAATACATACTATTCGAAATCTTGCCCCCCCCCCCTTACATAAAATGCAACTCATTGCCTACCCCTTTTACAACTTCCTCAATCCAAGATGGTGTCCATGTAATTCATCTGATTCATCTAGGCTTCTGGTAACTAGTTCAGTTAATCTGTTTCACTGACAACACAGCCTCTAACCTTTTATAAAGATCAAAATATAAAAAGTGAAGTTGGAATTAACCCATCCTTTCATTCTTTAACTATTCACCATAGGCCAGAATGCTACAAAAATGCTGTCCAACCAAAAGCTCTCACACCTAAACCCACAAATGAAGTGAAACCTAGAACTTACACTAACTACACAACTGGCTTTGCTACAGACCTTAAAGATTTCATGACAACAGTAACACAACATTAAACAACAACAACAAACATCTTCAATGGTCAACTACTAACTCTAAAACAGTTTTTTTTTCTTAATTTCTTAAAAGATAGCCACAAAATGGTTTATATTAAACTCTTACAAATCTGCTTTGTTGATTTATGTATAAATGCATAAAAGGTAAGAGAGATAGGAGTTCCCTCTGTTGCTTGTCTAGCATCCCGGGTCAGTGCAATTAACTGGCCAGTATTAGCAAAAGGAGACCGTTTATATAAAAACTAAAAAAAGGTGTCTAGCACCTTATTTAAACAAAAAAAAAGAAAAAAGGACATGCTACACCTGACAGTGTTACAACCTTTTGGGATAAATCAGGCCCGAGGATGAAAACAGATTCCACTCTCGCTATACTTTGTCCATTTAATGCCGTTGGCCATTCAACAGTTGTCCAATGCTGAGCCAGGGTCACAGGCTAGACCCGTGGATACTACTGCTACACGTCTGTCGTCGAGTCAGCCCGGGAAGTCAAAACGCATTTAATTACTTCTCTATGGATTCATCAACCTTGTAAAACACACAAATGTGGAAACCCTTAGCCATTAGCCAACACTGCAGGTGGACAGCAGTCTCCAGAAGCCCCTTAATAAAAGTACAGAGTGGCAAACTACCCAACCTACGGCTGACCTAAGAGCTCTAACCTAACAACACCATCGCCGGCCTCTGTAAGACCAGTATATCATCTGTTTAAAATTTCATTCAATAGATGTAAATATAAGTTATATATGTATTGTCTGTGTTAATATAAAAAAAAAAAAAAACATCAAATCTGGAGGCATTTACAGCAGTTGTTGTTTTCCCTTGACAATTCAGTGGCCTGCCATGAAAAGCATGCATGCAACATCCATCCATACTTACAGCAGTACATGTATACAGTTATCCTTCGCTAAAATGGGAGAAAAGAACAAGTGGGCATGAACACCCAAGTCACCTCGCTTGTAAAAGACTGTAAAAAGGAGAAGAGTTAAAACACACACTGATAAAAAGGAAATATATATATATATATACTGTATATATATCATTCTTAAAAGAGCAACGTCCTTCTGCCTGTTTCCATGCAGAGTTCTTTCCCCACCCCTGGGAAACGACTAAAAGAAAGAGAGATTTCGCCCCGTGGGACTTTGAGGTAAGAGTAGATCGTCCTGTTTAGCTAGGAGAAGGTAAGAGCTGCCCTGATGCACTCCCCTGCCCGTTATACTTTACAAAAACATGAGTACAGACATTCAAAACTGGAGGAAAACAAAAACAAAACTCGAATGGCTCAACTGGTTTTTCTGTGAATTGTTTTCTTTGTCGTCGATTGTGCATCGGAAACCATCGGGTTTTCTCAGTGCCGGATTTCTGGCAAGAATGGCGGCTTGACTCAGATCTGGGTGGCGGTTTAAATCCCCCCCCACCCCACCTGCCCACCCCACCTGCCACTTTTGTGCAGACGGCAGCTTCAGAACATAAGAGACGTACAGACACACACGCACAAGAGTGAGACAGTAGATGTGAAAAGAAACAAAACAACGATGGCTAACAGACTGGCAAACGAGTGCGTTACAGACAGAAGAGGAAGGAACCGCCTGGCTAGCTCAGGCAAAGTACATGGTGTGTTGGGTGTCGTAATGGATCTGAACCGCTTTGGCCAATGCCTGAGGGTCCCGCCCATTACTCTGGCCCGAAACATGGCTGCCTTCAGCGCTGCGGGACACAGGGAGAGAAACGCAGAGACATGTTGTTAGGGATGTAACAAAACTACAACAGTCTAACAACAGCCAAAATGTACCCAGACTGCTGTGTCAGCAGAAACAACATTTATTGGCAGATGTAAGAGTCTTCAAGTCTGCAGTCGAACTGGGTAAAATCTCAGCGACACACGTTACACCGTGTCCTAACTGGATGCGACGCGTGTGAGCGTCAGCGACAAAAGCAGTTCGATTGCCATCTTTTCTGTTGTATTGTCCCGACCGGAAGTGAGCGACGCGGTGCGCCGTCTTGAGCGAATTATTGAGCGACACCCTTTTTACATTTGCTTCCCGTCTCTCACATTGAAACCACAGAACCAGTCTATATTGAATGGTCCAAACGGACTGCTCATAAAGTTACCTGTCGGCATGCCCAGCAGAGCTTGCAAGCTGCTAGTTAGCTAATTTGACAAAGTGGAGAGAGATGGTGGTTGTACAAAACCTGTGTAATAGTCACAACAACGATGACATCTACACCCGCCTGCGTCATAGTAGGCAACTGTTGTGAATATGGAGAAGGCTGTATTGATCTAGTGTGCTACAGCTGAAAGGTAGGATACATGGGTTGTTTACATGTTGTAACGGTTTCAGTCTGGACAGAGAGCGTCCGGTGCAACTCGATAACGTGCCGTCTCATCCAGTTAGGACATGGTGTTAAGTGTAAAGGCATTAAAAGTGCCATTTAACAATTCAAAATGTCACAGGTTTTTGTCAGCCGCCATCAATGATGTGTATTTACATTTTTTAAGCATTCTTTTCTTATAGGCTTTTGCACAATAGCATGCATACGTTTTGAAGGCCTCAAATTATTAACGTGTATCCATCTGGTGGTGATAAAGCGGCACCACATGCAGGGGCTGTTACCTGTCATGGTCTTTGTCCACCAGGTGGTAGCGGGCGCGGAAGGCAACTAGCCTGGCGTAGTAGGCCGGCGCCGGGATGGACACGGAGCGCGTGCAGCGCACGTACGTGTGGCACAGCTGGTAGGTCAGCAGCTGCAGCTCGTCCGCTGTGAAGCAGTTGTCGTCCCACAGGACGTGGTAGTGGGAGGGCCGGCTGGTGCCCTGTGGGGACCACGACACTTAACACTGGCAGTCTTAAGACTCTTAGGACAGAGCCAGGGCCTTGTATAAACACCGGATTGTATATTCAGCCCGCAGAACGAATGTGCAGCTGGCAGAATGAGTAGATAACAAAAAAAAAAGTGGATTAGCATACCACTGACTAGAGCTTTTAAAGTCACACATTCATGGCAGGAGAAACCGTGTCATCGGGATCCATCAAACCATTCAGTGTGCCGACAATATTAACAGAATGCAGAACTCAGCTTGAATATCTTGTTATATCTGGAGTTAGATCGGAAATGTGTGTTTGGAGAAACTATTTTTATAATGTTGAAAACACACTAGTAGTCATATCCTTATACATGTGTGTGCTTACTAGATATAATGTGCAAGCAGCGCATTATTAATCTAATTTGACTATGCAAAAGGCAGTTTAGTCACACAAAGCCGTTTTTGTCAATAGAAGATGTTTGTTTATTTTTTTTTGTAATTTATTTATTTATATAAAGAAATAAAGAAATAAATAAATAAAAAAGCTTTGTCCCTCACCTGTATTCCTGCATGGCTGCAAAGGTAGAAATCAAACTCCGAGGGGTGTGTGATGGTGCTGTCCACGGTGGTGCCTGCGGGGACATTGCCGCTCTTTCCAACCTGCAGAGGGCGCCCACACGGATTAGACATTTACTAATCACTGTAAACACGGCCTTGCGTTTTGACATTGTCGTGATTACAATCGACTAAACAACCCCTACTGTAGTTGTTCTCTCCAACAGTCACAAGCAGTGTTGCAGATCTCATCTGTAGCACGACTGATTGGTAAGGACTAGAGCTTTAATCGGGCCTGAACATTTGAACCCGGCACGGACTGAGCCCAACACAATTCTGCCCGAGCCCGCACGTGTGTGGCTTTCTGAAGCCCGAACCCGATTACAGCCCTGTGGTATATGGTATATTGAACCGCTTGCTGGATCGCGATTAAAAGAAAAGAGGAACGCTTTCGCTACGATGTTGAGCCAGGAGCTAAAGAAATATCATGCTTAAAGCACAGAGATGCAGCCTAAATTTTATATTTGAGGATATATTATTATAATATACATGTTATTAGGCAAGAACAGGTGTCAGTCTAACACTTAGAACGTTCTTTATTAATGAAAACTACTTGGAACAAATATAAGCCTATCTAGGATAAACGTATTCACCTCCTCAGCAGCATCCATTTTCACGTTTCTCTCTAAATAACAACGCATCAGTGAGAGGGAAAGGTACAGGTTGAAACTGGCAACAGTTCTGAATGAGCCACGACTCAAGATGCTTAAACGCGCTGCAAATTATTTGTCTTCATTGGTAAATTCATCCCCAATCCGGCCCAAGCCCGACGTGCCTGGTGAGATGTGTGAGAAAAAAAAGGCGGTCTGGTCTCGCTGGGTTCGGGCCGATATCTCCATAAGGACCAGTAGGCAGACCACCCGATCAGTTAAGTCTAATGTTGTGCACTGGCTGTTCGTTTACAGTTTTGAATATTGCCTGTATAAAAAGATTTTCAGCTTCCAGGCAAAGCAAATAGAGTATTATGGCCCAGGAACTCTGTCTCGTTGTGAAAGGAATGACTACTGACCCTCTCGGCCTTGTCCGAACAGAAAAGTCGAGTGTGATGACGCTTCTGGACCACGATGTAGGTGATTCCTGGTCTGTAGTCCTCCTCCAGACTGATACATGCCTTCCTAATGGCAATAAGCTCTGGCCACGCCACCTGACAGGATACACACAAATAATGTGAATGAAACGGTCAGGATAGAACTAACCACACCATTGAAGTGCATAAAGGCTTCTGCCCGTTGCTCTGCATATTCAGTTACACCCATCATATTACACTGCATTCTAACTAGAACAGCTCTATGACCCTACACATTCCATCTAAATAAAAAGGACATTAGGGCCATTTAAAATCTGAACCTAATTCATAGAATTAAGATATTTTCCTAGCTCGGCCATTGTAATCAAATGAGTCCGTTTAATACTCCATCTGACCTTTCAGGGCTAATTTTTTATTAGTTGCACATACTACAGCAAAATTGTTTCTACATAGTCTGTAAAAAAAAACAAAAAACGTTTAAACAGGTATCAATGTGTTGTGGGCAAGAAGTTCTGACAATGGAAATGTGATCAGGGTCAGAGAGGATTTTTTTTTTTTTTAGAGGACGTTTATTGTGAGGCTTATTCACCTGCTTCATCTGTCCCTCTGACACGCCGCCACGATAGTAAATGATGCGCGTGGGCTTAAAGCGCGTGGACTTATAGAACTGAATGAGCAGCTCCCGCACCATATTGGTCAAGTCCTGAATCACCTCCTGGCTGAAGAGTTGCTCCTGGAGACACCAAAAATAGTTAAAAACACTCAAAATATCACTCAATATTATAAAAAAAAAATGAAAAAAGAGAAAAAGAAAAGATGGAATTAGGCACTTTAGACTATTAGGCATTATTTTAAAGATTGAATGATATGTTGGAAAGGTGCATCCATTGACAAACGTTTCGTTGATTGCTGTCTGTAACAGAGTAATCCTTCCAATGGAACCTAAATTAAAAAACAATGTTTCCAGGGGACATTTTACAAGGCTAGATACACATGTATGTTGTGATTAATTGGTTAATTTGATAAAAGAATATTTCACTTGCAATTACAGGCGCAAATATCCCGTTGTGTTGCAAAGTTCCTATTACGTGGAATAACACAATCCACATATTGATCTCTTCAGCAGAGTGTCTGGATTATGAGGGGAAAAACGTGAGTTTCTATCTGTTACCCTTCTGAAGATATGACAAGAACTATAAACCTATGAATAAAAACATACAAGAATCCATTACGCAAGGCATATTTTATGTCAGACTTTGTTGTCATGTTGTAGAGCCCCTTCTCTGCATAACAAGCTTCTCGCTTTTACCATTCTGATGATATGATCCAAAATATAGACGGATGCAAAATCCTCGCTGACGCGGATCTCGGATTTTGAGGGTTAAATCACTTTGGATATATAAAAAAAAAAAGAACCAACATCTGCTACATGCTGTAAATTGAAGGAAGTGCCATTCCTACTTGTTGGGCATTTATTTTAAATGCTAAATTGTAGTTATTCCAGGATTCTGCAATATACTGTACATATGGCATGTATGTTTACGAAGTTGCATTCTCCGGAATGTGTTTTACATCCATTTAAAAGCAGGATAAATCACCAGGGCTCTGATAATAAGCAACATGAAAGTAGTTAATGAAACACATTTTATTTAATTAAATTGCATGCGCATCTTACAATAGATTTGAAAACTAAATAAAATAGTGCGTATTGAAAGCTATGGCAACCAATCTGCTGAATGTCTTTGTGTAACTGCACCCTAACATGTGTTTTTCTGAGCTGTAAACAAAGTAATAGGGTTGATGTTTGATGAGACACTTCAATGCTGGTTATATTATTAACAAAATTTCTGTTTTTATATAAATCTGCATTTTATGGGCTGAAAACAGAACTACACATCTTAAAAATCAGCCCAGGACCTGGCTGTTTTTCACAGGTACACTTGGTACGCTCATACGTTATTCAAATCAAATGTTAACAGGGTTTCAGGGTCAGCCCCTCACTCTGCTCCTGGATGCATTTTTCAGTTGTAGTGGGTGGAGTCAGGCTCAGAGCTGGGGTGCAGTCACACTTTAAGAGAAACCATTCATAACCAGACACCATGCCAATGAACAGAGCACTGTACCTGGGAAAGATCTTGGCGGGACGTCTGGACTCTGACCGTGGCGCAGTAGCGGCTCGGGTGTCCGTCCATGCTGCCTACGACAGCCGCGATGGACGGCTTCTTCCCATCGCCGGCTGGGGGGTGGGTGACATCAGCCCCCAGGAAGATGACCGGCTGCTGGAACACAGAGGGTCTGCAACACACAGGAAGATGAGGGACCTCTCATTACAGGACCTCATTACACCACCAACACATAGGAGGCACCTTATTACAGGAGAGACCTCATCATTATGTGGACACTAGGTGGCGGTAGAGCATCACGTGCAACATCGGCTGAACTAGGCTTGCCTCTGCCTGTACTTTACTAAAGGTGTGATAAACAACAGCACACCCAGGCCCCCGAAGCCTCCGCCCTTCATTCAAACGTGCTGACCTCTGGTGGGGCACCAGGACGTTGTTGATGCCACCCAGCTTGGCGTTGATCTTCAGGCAGAGGTTGGACAGGGTCTGTGGGGACGTCTTCACCACGTTCTTCACCTGGACACACTGGGTGGCCATGCCCAGCAGTGTGTCTCCCACACGCTTCACCTCCGCTGTGGTGAGAGGAGCAGAGAGGAGCACGGAGGGTTAGAGCATTGTTCTGGAGCTCCCCGACGTACATACAGCACACCACCTATGGCAAATTACATGTAGCGCACCTCCATTGGATGTAAAATGTATAGTCAACTATTGCAAGCTAATTGGAAGGTTGTACGCTTATCGAATTCACCAAACATCTCCTCATATTTCGTAACTTACCGTTCTCTGTACACGCTGAAAAAAAAAATACTAACCGATACATCTACACAGCCCAGGCTCTGTAAATAAAAACATTAAGTGGAAAACACTGCTCGCAACAACAGACGCTTGGCTTCGCAATGCTTTTCAATGTGTGGGGTAAAGCTTAAGGGAATTTGTTTTGATTTCAGCTTGACGTTGGCAAGCGTTCTTGAGAACGACTAACCCTGCCTTTAAGGTGAAGTAAGCAATATTGCAGAACAATTGTTGATATTTGAACTCAACATCAAAAACAAACATAAGCTCCGCCCCCCACATTGAACACACATTACCAAGTCTAGAATTGCGTCTGTACCACTTTGTGCTCCCATTTACATAACCAGGGGGGCTGTGCAGAAACACCAGATTATTTTAAAGCACACAGAACAGCTAGTGGACCCAAATGTAGGGTGGTCGACAAAAAAAATGTGAATATAATTGTTACCCTACCTTTAAAACCTCAAAGTGAAATAAATCAAGAAACCTGAAGTGTAAATAATAATAATAATAATAATAATAATAAAGTCGTCTCACCATAGACAGGGGTTTTTCCTGGAAGTATGACCACAATAAGCTGTAGTCCTACGTAAGACATCTTGAGGTGTTTGAACATGGGCTCCACACTGTCTGCTCCTTGGGCGTATTTACAGAAACATGGCTGCCCCTGAATGGGCATGCCAGCATCCTTGGAGATCTTCCGCAGCTGGTCTGTGAAGCTCCTGTAGATTTATATATACAAACAGGTCAGTAATCCGCCGTTTGCTGAAAAGGCTGGAATCTGTTCAAGACATGTTTTTAAAAAGTCTATGGCAACACCTCTCATTTAGGTGAAAAATTATTACTGAAATTTGGTATGGCGTATTTTCCTGTTTAACAGTCACGGTACCTAAAGACCAGAAACTGAATTGGCACTTTAACCATATTCTGTAATATTTCAGTGCAATTGTATTTAACTCCTTGTTAAAATAAAATACAGCCGGTTCAGATAACAGAAATCCTCCAAGACAAATTATACGGTGTTCTGTGTTGTATAAATCTAAAAAGTCTAGAAGCAAAAGGCTGGGACTAACTTGAGTAGGTCCTCTCGACATTGTTTCTGTGGGGCAAAGCAGGCCACGGCCCACACTTTGATCTCGATGCCGGCGTAGAACTGCTTCCCTCGCATGTCCCACACCCCCTGGTTGGGTGTGGCCACCGTCTTATTCTGCGGAGACAGACCCTACTCTCTTAGTCAACCCCCCGGTTGGGCCAGCTGGCACAGCACAGACACCACAATACCCCCACCACCACTTCCCCGACAGACGCGTATAAATGCATTAAGACCCATTTATGCTTCTGCGTTGACTAGACCATATTATCCCTCTGCCGGACGGACCTGTGCGGATGTCTTGTATGTGCCTGAATTAGAATGCAAATTGAGTGCATCCCTTTCCAGCAAATCTCTTAGTCACACCAACATTTATCATAGGAAATAACTTGCCGACTCAAAATAGTATTTATAAACGACCAATTTTCGCTGCCCGACAACAAGGAAATCTCAGGAAAATCCACGTCGCAAGACATAAAAACGTTTATTTCCAGCAAATCTAATAATTATCCCAGGGTTGTCAAAGGGAGACAGTCTGTGCATGCATGAAGGCTATGGCATTGTAATAAACATTCAGAATTCCAAAGCACTACTATACTACTACTACTATATGGACTTGCATCAACAAGGCTGCTCCGTCCAATCGACGTACAGACGCACATTTTTGGAGAGGTGACGCCCAGTCATACCCTATCCGTAGCTGACACCGTAGCTTTGATGCAGAAGCAAAAATGGGCCTTTACATTCCCCACACAGCTATTCTGGGCAGATTGGTGGTAGACATCACTTCCAGTTATGTTCATGAAAGGTTTTGGGTGAAAAGTGCTTTGACTGGTTTGAGAATTGGACTGTAAATGGATGCGGTGTCAATAGTTTAATATTTGATGCCCAGGCAATGCATCACTGTTTTGTTTTTACGTTTAAAAATGTCTGTGCTCGGAATTCTGTTTAAAAAATATATATATAGCAGAATTGGTGATAATATAACCAAAAAAAAGAAAAAAAAAAAGTATTTTTGACCTTTGATAGGATCAGTGCTAAAGCATCAGTAAATATACAATTAGTGGTAATAATTTCTGTATTTAATCAAATAGCTTAATACATTGAATATTGAATAACTGTTGAAGAAATACTAATGCCTTGCCAACCAAAGTAATGAATATATGGTACCTACTACTCTACTCACATTTTGTACAGGTACTTTGTTTTACACTGCAGATAGTATCTGGGATAGTAGCCCCTAATGCCCTTCCACCCCAAGCCCCCCGGTACTATCCAGAACAAAACCAAAAGGTCAAGACGAGCAGATACCATGCAGTGGAAAATCACCAGTAGATCAATTGAGAGTATGCTTTCCCTCCAACAGAACAATACAGTTTGAACATGGGTGCCAGTTATTCATACAAAATATTACAGTGAAGGGGAAATGCTAGCAGTCCAAAATTACATGACTTCGGTTCCTAGTGTTCATTCTACAAGGACCGTCACCAAGTGAACAATGGTGGTGAAACAGACTTTAAAGTGTGACTGCACCCCAGCTCTGAGCCTGACTCCACCTTTAAAGTGTGACTGCACCCCAGCTCTGAGCCTGACTCCACCTTTAAAGTATAACTGCACCCCAGCTCTGAGTCTGACTCCACCTGTAAAGTGTAACTGCACTGTACCGATGAAAACCAGCCAGGTCCTGGGATGATTTTTTTTTTTACCGGATATGACGTGTAGTTCTGTTTTCGGCCCATAAGATTTTCATAAAAACCAGCATTTATGTGTCTCACAGATCAGTCCAATTACTTCGTTTACAGCTCAAAAACACATTTTAGGGTGCAGATGCACTTTAAATAAATGTATTCATTTAAACTAATTTAATACATTTATTTTAATAAATTTTTTTTTTTAAACCTGGAACTCCCCTCCAAGTGTCTGCATTCACCCACGACGCTAACCTCCCCCCTCCCCCCCCTCCTTCCCAAGTGTCCAGTACTCACCCTGCTGCAGTCTCGTCCTGTGTCGGTACTCACGCGGCCCCCGTACTGCAGCATGGGCGCTGGGAGTACACGGCCCGTCACCTCGGTCATGTCGTTGTGCACCACGATGCCAAACTCCTTCAGGTAGGGATCCGGGCCCCCAACCATGCTGTTGCTTTTCACCTGGGATATGATATACGTGTATTTTCATTTAGCGGGGGTAGTTGCTAAACTGCACTGTTGGCATTCACTGCAGGGTTAGAGGGTTAGGGTCAGAGGTTAACCAAGGGTTCTCTCCTTGTGTGCTATTGGCTGAAGACTCACTTTTGTAATTTTATATAATAGTTATATGTGTGATGCAAACGCCCTCTGAAGCACAGGCTATTTAATACATTATAATAAATGCACAATTCTAAATGCTTGCCAGTGTTTTGAATTGGCAATGATTACCCATTACATCAGATAATTAAAAATATTAAAACAAACCAATATAAGAAATGAAACAAACTCGATTTTGCTCCCATTTGTCTATGCACATTCAAGGTGTATTTCTCTCAAATGTACGTGCTTCTAATGTGAAGAAGCACGTACTGTATGAACCATCAGTGAAGTTTTGCATGTTGCCTTCCGTTACTATAGTTATTGTAAAGCAACCGTTTCAGGCGGTGGAAACAGACTGCATGGGAATCAACTGGTACAAGTTCATTGTGCTCGGTGTCAAATAGTCGGCGTGGCCAAATGTGCCCGTCAAACAGCTGCGGATGCGACGCCCATGCCGATGACGGCGGCCTCTCACCAGTCTGCTGATCTCCTCCTGCCTGTCGGGGGCGGAGCGGGCGGTGGCTTTGATCATGGTGGATGTCTGGTTGTCCGTCAGCTTTTTGATGCAGCGCTGGCCTGCTACGATGTTGCATACCTGGCGGAGGGAGGACAGTGTGTGAAGTTTCAGGGGGGTGGCGTTGTGCTTCGTACACACACACACACACACACACACACACACACACACACACAACAGCCTCACCTCCAGAGGAAGGTACGTGTGCTTCTGTTCTTGTCCTACTTGAAGACAGGGTAAGTGGGGATACTTGAGCTGTAGACTGTACTTTTGCTTGAAATACTGGGCCACGGTGCATTCCATTGCTTGGCCGTTCTCTAGCTGCAGCGGGAAACTGGAGGGGGGAGAGAGGGAGAGAGAGAAAGAGAGGGGAAAGTCAGAACGTATAAAAACGTGATAATGTAATGAGCATTTTATATATATATATAAAGAAACATTTGAGGCGTAAAATGGCTTACGTTTGATGACTGGCGGGGCGACGGGTGACATTACATACACGATATTTCCTCTTCATCTGACCGCAGTGAGTCACCTCAACTTTTAGACCTGGCCAACCATCCAGACATGACATGTAAGAGCAAGCTAAAAACATGAATGTGCATGTCACATCTATGCCCTGTATGCATTTTCAAACTGCTAGATCGATGCCAAGAACAAAAGAGGGGAGAAAATATACAAGCAGAAAGAAAGCCAGGTCAGAGAGGTGCTATCTGACATGGCCACATGCACAGTGCCAACATATTGAGAACTATGCATCTACACTTTCTACACGCAAGCACTGGCGTTGGTGCTCAAGCATTTTGGGTCCCTTTTTAATTATTTTATCTTATAGAATTGTACATATTATACATGTTCGCCCATATTTAATTTTAGAAAAGTTTGTAGTTTTCAAACACCGACTAAAGAACACAGCAACACTACAAATTGAGTGTTATGTAATGGCTCTGGGCAATTTAACCAATCAGTTTACTGTATAGGAAAAAAATCAGTTCTTAATAAAGTCACATTTTTACTACCTCTTTAAAGTTACCCTGGTACTAACTAGTATCCCCATTTGACAAACACTGCTGTCAAGTATGAATGTATACAAAACCAACTCAGCTAAAACCAAATATGCACGGTTATATCTAAATTACATCGTGTGCATTGGGGTAGATTAGAGATTATGCCCACCTCGTATCTCCTTGGTGAATTTGACTCTCTGCGAGTCAGTGAGTGGCTTGGTCTGCTCGTTAATGTTCTGGATATCCAACACTTCACACATGAACTCGATCACAGGCTGGGCACGGTAGAAAGCTGTGGCTGAAACTGAGGACAAATGTGGGAAGCACAGGTCAATCATTAGCAATCTACCGGTTAGCATTAGCGCTCCAAAGCATATCCCACAATGCCAATATCGCCAGTTTTGTAGTGTCGCATGGCTCACAACCATACTAGATTAAAAATGTATAGTCAGCTATTGCTGACTAAGCTAAATGTAAATATAAAAGCAAAATGTAAGATAATACACTCAAATTCAACAAATATCTCCTTTCAGTATCTTACTATTCTGTGCGTGTTGAAAAAAATAACCTGATACTTCTACACAGCCCAGACTCTGTAAATAGTAACATAAACAAAGTGGCGAACACCGCTTGCATCAACAAAGCCGTAGCACTATGCTTTGCTTCACAATGTTTTTCTATGTGTGAGGCAACACTGTAGAGCCGCGGAGCGATACGGTTTGGACTTGAGCTCAAAGTTAGCAAGAATGACTGACCCTGCCTTTAATATAATCATACATTTAATTTATAGGCACCTTTCAAAGCATGCAAGACAAAATCAAATAACAATGTGACTATAATAAACATACACATAATATAAAAAGTACTGTATACGCATTTACTGCACTAGTGGACGATAGTAACCGGTGCGTCTTACCATCAATATTAAGCATCATGTTCCACATGGCAGGACGGACAGACTGATGGAAGCCGAACCACACCTCCCTCCCCCCACCCAGAGGGTGGTAGTAGCCCTCTGGGGGTGAAAAGAACGATCGCCCCACTGGAGTGTACCTGGCAACAGAAGCACACGCGACAAAATTGACCAAAAGCTAGCGTGAACATAGAGCATTACCTTTGACGGTAGCTCAAAGCACACAGCTCACCATGATCAGCGTCACATTTTAATTCAGACGTAAATTAGTGTTTGCATTTTTCACCTTTCTCTGTGTGGAGATTCGCTTTGCTTCAAATGTTCGTTTATTCAGCCTACTAGCCAATTAGCACTCGGACAGTCTTAAGGCCCGATCACACAATCACACGAGGCAGCAAAACCAGCGTTTTCCTATGGTATGGCGCGACTGGCATGCGCTTCAATATGGTGTGGCGCTTCGTGTTTTTTTAGACGAGCGTAAAAATGTAATTTTATCAACTTTTCAGCACAAGTCGCGCTGTTCGTCAATGGGACGGTTGGCCCAGGCTGCCCATTCAGTTTGCTTTGGCACAGCCAGGCAAGCGCATCTCTGTGTGATCGGGATGGGGGGGCGGGGTTTAATCAAAGCTTATGAAGCGGTCGCGCGCCTTTAGCGACGCGTCTCGGTGTGATCGGGGCCTAAGCCGGGCGTCTTAGTAAAGAACTGCACCGTTAATTATAGCGGGATGTATCCGGAGCGTACCTCATGGAAGGCAGGTGGCGCGTGATGACGTCCAGAGCCTGCACGGAGTCCTCCGGAACCTCGTTGAGGTGACCCGATAGGGCTTCCAGCAGCATCTGGAGGCTGACCACGGACACCCACTGCAGGGAGACCTTGAACGTCTGATCCTTGCCTTCGCCAGGCAAGGTCACCTCCAGGTCCACCTGGGAAAGAAGACGGTGGCCATTTTACTTTTTGTTTTAACCCTCGCGCTGTCCTATGGGTCAAAATGACCCGGTGCACTTGCCAGTAGCGGGCAGCAACCACAACACGGCCATATGACATGCCGCGGTTTGCTCCCCCTGCTGCTAGTCTGCTGAAATGCCTTAGGACAGGTTAATGCGGGTTTTTGTTAGGTGGCGGTATTACACCATGTTGACAGTAGGTGGCGGTAATGCACCATGTGCAACATCCCCCCTCAGGAAGAGTATTGCTCGGTTTACAAACCCATACAGGTATTGGCCTGTGTTGTTGGCTCACACCGGCAGTCAGCTGAACTAGATGTCTGGGGCTTAAAGGTATAGTCAGCTACAGCAAGCTATTGTAAGCTAATACACTTTGTCAAATATCTCGTCGCATTTCACCATTCTGTGTGTGTTGAAAAAACAATCAGGTACAAAGCTCTGGCTCTGTAAATAGGAGCATAAACAAAGTTGCAAACACCACTCACAACAACTCCGTTTGGTTTCACAATGCGTTTCGATGTGTGGGGCGGAGCTTCTGAGGGAATTCATTTTGATTTGAGCTCAAAGTTAGCACGTTGAACGAGCGCTAACAGACAACCATTTTCACAAAGGCAAACGAGTGTTCGCGTGCCGACCAGGGTGTGTGTGAAAACTTTACCCGGTCTCTCCCGATGGGCAGTGGATGGGCAGTATACATGTTCCTCTTCCCGTCGTAGCCAGGCTGTCGGTCACCAAAGATCTGCATCTTGAAGTGCCGTACCATGGTGTCCACCACTTCCCTGGAGGACAATGGAGTTGTCACACATAAGGAGGGGCTTAAGATGTGTACAGAGGAACGTTTTATCTCAACCTCGTGCTATGGATGTGAAGATATGCTTGTGGCATTTAAAAATTAAACAAACAAATAAAATAAACTTCACTCCCTGTTTAGACTGCTCCAAATATCGTTGCACTGTTTGGAAAAGGGATTAAATTAAGTCTGATACGTTTGTGTGGATTGCTAAGGGTTGTTGCAATAGAACTCAATGATAGCCATTAGCCTCTGATAGGACAAGTCATAGGACAATATTAACCGTCATATTCCGCATAGTGGATCTTAACTAGAGATTACTACTGTCCATAGGTCATGAATTTTCAGTACACAAAAAAACGATGCATATGTCAAGGCAGTAAATAACAGAGATTGGCATTGTGGGGTTTATGGGCAATTAAATAAAATACATTTCTGGACCCAACCCAAGTATTTTGGAAAAAAAAAAAAAAGACAGGTATCCAACATTAACATGCTTTATGGACTTGACACACTATGAAATATCATGTTCTCCAATCCCTGCCAGTGTGCTTAGGCTTACCTGTTAACTCTTCGAGGCCGTTTCTCAGGTTTGATGTCGATATCATAGTGATAGACATCAATCTTGGGAATCTGCACCTGGAAGTGGTTGGCCAGCAGGCGGATGGGCTTCCCCACCGTACCCAGGCCGGGACGCCGCGGAGGCTGGAAGAGAGAGGTGGGGGCAGGCGGGCCTGCAGAGAGAGAGAGAAAACGCACATTTTAGCAACGGTCAATGCACTGCATGTCATGTAACGCTTCACTAACGCTCAGGCCACTCAAAGCGATGTACGCGATCGTACTCGGACAATCGTTCACACACTGACGGTGTCGGCCACGCAAGACGTCATCTGGTGTCTTGCTCAGGGGCACTTTGTTAGGAGTTTGAACCAGCGACTTCTCGATCACCCGACTGCTACCCCGGGGCACAGTGGGTTTAGGAAGAAATGCATCCGTTCCATTCTGTGAGGCGTCATCACGTTACGGTTGCGTACACCTTGGTGGATTCTAGCCTTTACTTAAACAGTACAGCACAGCACAACCATTATTGGAGTGTTTTATTATTAATTTGCAACCGTATGCATTTCAGTTATGAAATCTGTTTTATTTGACATATGGGACAATCTATACCTAGATCAGAATCATTTGACTAGTGAATGTGTGTACCACTTTGACATTAAACTCCCCAGGAAAATGTTGTTCAACTTGAACTGACCTAAAACAGATACAGGTAAATAAGTGATGGTGTACGTTAGTGCTGTACCAAACGATTATTTTTTTTGTCGATTAATCTATCGATTTTTTTCGATTAATCGGTTATCTCTTCGATTAATCGGATAACTACATTATTGATAAT
>JAODUH010000003.1:1742880-1760065 GCA_027564835.1 Typhlichthys subterraneus | reverse complement strand
GCGGGGGGGGCGAGAGAGAGAGAGAGAGAGAGAGAGAGAGAGAGAGGTATTTAGCATGTGACGAGGCCTTGGGCAGCCTTCTCTGTTTGATGTATTTTTTATGCGCTCAGGCTACTATTGAACGACGGGAAAGGATGGGGTGGGGGGGGTGGGTGGGGGGTTGGTGTGTGTGTGTGGGGGGGGGGGTTACAGCCCGAAGCTGCAGCATTAGAAGGGAGAATGTTGTTGGAGGAAAAGGGGAAACGGGGGGAGGCTTTCCTGCCGCCAGCAACAACATGGCAGGGGGAGGAGAGAGAGAGAGAGAGAGAGAGAGAGAGAGAGAGGGAGACTTGAAAAGTCTCTCTGAAACACACACACACATACATGAGATACAGGGAGAACACAGTGTCTGTTCTCTTTGTCTTCCAGTCTTTGCCTTTCTTTGTCAAGCTTTTCCCTAAAGCGTGTCTTTCGAATCGGAAAGTAAGCAGAGCAATTCGCTTTTAATCCCTCTTAAACATAAACATACAGGCTTCTGTTGAAATTGCTCTCTTAACGTTGTAGACAGGCAACTGGTATACCATATAATCTTATAAAACTGCTCTTAACAAGTGATTTGGAATGGAAATGTGTCCAATTCCTGTGTAGTCACCGCTGGTGTTGCTCAAGGATTTGTGTTAGGACCCCTACACTTGTTCTTGCTACAAGACCCCTGAGCTCTGAAATCTCACAGATGTCTTTGAATCACCTCAAGCTGAACCTTGATATGAGTGAGCTACTGATCCGTGATAACCAACTGTCCTGTGCAACCAAAATCACTACAACAGACCGTAACTGGAGTATCTCCGTCTACACCATCAGAGGAATGTAGCACAGTTCCTGGTACATTTGTGTCAAGCTGAGTAGGAGGGTAGGAAGCAGAATAGGCAGAATTTAAAAAGGTTTATTAAAGGACGTCTTGGATACTGATCAAACAAGAAAAAAAGAAACACAAGAAGACAAGACAGACCATTGGACATTTAGAGGACGAGGAGCAGGTGAAACTAATAAGACAATCAACATGGGGCAGGAACAGGGAGATAAACATGGACATTGGAAACACGCAACGCATGGAAAACATGGCCCGGAAGACAAACAGGCCGTGACATTATGGTTAGCTCCCGTCTAGACTACTGCAACTCTCATCTAGCAAGGATTGCGACCTCTCCTACCAGAAACTACAACATGTCGCAGCAAGTCTGGTATTCAACCAACCCAAGTCCTCCCATATACCCCTCGCCTCGCGAGACCACCCTGATCTCGGGAGACCACCCTGATCTCGGGAGATGTATGCGTATGTGACAATAAAATCACCTTTAACTTTTTTGAGTTAAGATCCGTGTACTTGACAGGAGAGGTATTTGGATTGACATGCACAACAACCAACTACATAAATCAATGACGAAGTCGCATGTTAAACTTATACAGGAATTAAATGAGAAACTTACCAACACAACTCTGGATGTTTTCAGGTCTTCAGAAGGAAGGGAAGAATAGCTGAATTTATGAATGTTCTCCAAAAACAATCACATTGGTGTGGAGGTGGTGTGATGCATATGTGTGGCAATGTGTGCTTTGCAACATGGTCGCCAGGCTAAGCAGTATACTGACTGCTGGTGAGAATGGACCATTGAACCCATTACCCATTCTGACCTACCTGCTTAAAGCATACAAACTTGTCTATCTACAAAATGCACAATAGCCTATATTTTCTGAATTCTTTCCGAAAAGGTTAAGAAAACAAAATAACATTAGGCCTACTATTTTTTATCTGCTATTTTGTATCATATACACTGTATATATATATATATATATTGTGTTATTTCAGATGATTTCAGGGTTGGAAACAAGGTAACCAAACCACGTTATTTGAAGCCGTTAATGCAGAACAAAAAGATACTAAACGTATGATACTGATGTGATTTAGGTGAGGTGCTGTTCTACCAAACAATGTACAACGTGCAGTCTGCCAATCTGCCTCCTTTCCATTTCCCTTTGTTTTCCATCCCGGCCCAGTTTCGGAAGTGTGTTGGTGTGTGTGTGTGTGCGTGTGCGTGTGCGTGTGGGTGTGTGTGTCACATTGGCTGGTCTAGCAGCAGTGTTGGGCAGTAACTAGTTACTGTAATATTATAACTTTTCCCAGTAACTAGTAGTGTAACTAATTACTTTTTCTAAAACAGTAATAATATTACAATTACTAATCCAAGTAACTAATAATTACTGCGTTACAATAACGATATTTCTTGTCCTAGCAAACTTAGGGTAGGCTAATTGAACCAGCCTGTCAATCATCTGGTTTGAGGCTGCAATGTTTTCACTTTGGCTGATTGTTGACTCCTGAGGTTCATTATTGTTACAATGAAGAGAATTCATTCGTGGAGGGGGACGGTGGGAGGAGGGGTAAGTGGAGGAGAAGATAAGCATCACAGAGGAGTGTCGTAGGAAGGAGGAGGGGAAATTCCAGCTTCTCGGACGGGGAAGGTGGACTTTTAACGGTAAGACACAATGGTTCCGTTCAAGAACAGGGATTCACAGGCTACCATTGTCAATTATTTAATGTATGTAACGATCGATGGGGATAAAGGAACCGCTATGGTGGTGTTGATGGAGAAATGTTGCCCGTTGTAGGAGAAGAGAGAGCGGATTAGGCTATTATGGGGTGAGCGCCGCTGCATGGACGACCGGCTATGCAACGTAACATGCAACGGAGATTAATTGAGTTTTCCCCCACAAGATATACTCGTCTTCAAGTGGCATGTGTATGCCTATCAACGCATTATTTTGGTTCCATGTGGTTTTTTATTGAAAATGTTTAACGTCTTAGGCTAAATCATGCAGCCATCGAACGCCATTTCGCGTCTTTTTCCAATTTCTTTCGTCGTCCGTGCTACAAGTCACATAATATATATAAAAACCAGCCGCCTACGGATGGGACTGATTTTGTTTATATATTTAAAAAAAAAATTGTTTTGCCTTCTGCGACAATGCAATTATTTGTAGCACAGGCATAGGAAGCTTTTTCTTGATCGTCCCACATTTTCCAGATCTAGGCTGTTTTCAAATACGAATAGGAACATTTCAAATCAGAGGACACGTCTACACGTCTGAATGTCTGTTTGGTGTGTAAAGAGACGGTATTCACTCTGACTCGCGATTATCAAGCGAGCGTCACATCTGTCTGCTGATGCGCGCGTCAGGGGTGCTTCGGTCGCTGTCCTTCAGCACTACGCGAACGCGCGTGAATAACGGAGAAAATAAAGGTTAGCATCGCGCCAGATAGGTTTGATTGACAGTACCCCGAAGTCAGGATTAACGAAATTTCCATTCTGAAGAGACATGTAAATATGTGATGTTAATAGAAGTAGTCGGGAGATCAGCCCATAGATAGACCTTAAAAACAAATAGAATGAAAGTGCACTTGGGTTATCAAACATGTTTTGTGCAAATAATCCACGATTGGAAGAAGTCTATATATTTTTTTCAAGGTTCAAAATATCTTTTTGTTTAAGTTATACTCAAATATAAAATGCATGGAGTTATAGCCTTATGCGATGACATTTTACATAATTTGACCACATGCATAATGGAATGATAACCTATCCTTATTATTTAAACATAAAAGAAACTCAATGTGTTCCTTCATTTCAGTGAGAATCAGCCCAGGTCCGTGATGCATCACCAACAGGACCGAGCCCAGAACTTGGCCTACAGCGGACAACGGGCTACACCCTCCTCGCTGCGTAACAGGAAGTGTGACAAGGACAGCAACTTCAACTTCCTGCCGGACAGGGGCGGCGGGGAGGGCGTCGCCGCCATGACGTACACCGTCGACGGAGGAGACGAGAACCACAACCAGGCGCGTCCCCGCAACCTCGGCCCGCCACCACCACCACCGACATCTTCCTCGTCCGCACCCGGGCGTCACTGCTGCGCCCCGGGGCCACTGTCCCCTCTGTCCCACACGCCCTGCTGGAGCCCTCTGGAGCCCCTGCCGGAGGTGGATAGCGGGGACGACGGTGGCTACGGGCGAGTCTCCCCCGACGGCGAGGAGGAGGGGAAAATGATGGAGGAGGAGGGGGGAGAGGGGCAGGGGGAGGAGGAGGAGGAGGAGGAGGAACGGGGGAGGATGCTGGAAAACGGCAACGAGGAGGAGAGGCGGAGGGGGAAGAGACGGGGCGATCTGCTGCTGCTGCCGTCCGGGAGAGAGGGTGGTGGGGAGGACCGAAGGAGGGAGGAGGAGGAGGAGGAGGAGGAGGAGTGGGGGGACAGCGACTCGGACTTTGACTTCAGCTGCCGCTCCGGGGGCAGCCTGTCCTCCCTCAACACGGAGAGCGGGGGGGAGGTAGTGCTGATGGGGGGCTGGGGCCGCGTCAGTGTCGGGGAGCCCGCATCCATTCACAGCCACCACCAGGGCGGCGACGACGACTACGACATCGGGATGAGGGCCAACCTCAACGGGAAGCTGAGCGCAACAGCCAGGCGTAGGGGGGGCGTCGGGCGCGGGGCCCCGAGCGGGAACGCATCCCTGGGGCAGGAAGACCACGAACACCACCGCGACCAGTCGTCCGACTCCGAGGCCACGGAGCTCCCGGAGCTGCTGGAGGCCGTGTGGACGCTGCACGAGCGTGAGCGCTTCAAGGCCCAGGAGATGGAGAAGCACCAGCTGCAGCTCACCATGTACCGCCGCCTGGCACTGATCCGCTGGGTGCGCGCCCTGCAGGGCCGGGTGCAGGAGCAGCAGAGCCGTCTGCAGGCCAGCTTCGACGTCATCCTCACGCACCGGAAGGAGCTGCTGCGCATGGGCGCCGCGGCAACCGTCGCTGCCACAGCGACCCCCGCCGCTGTCGGCCAATCGTAGAGAGGCGTTTTGTTGAACCAGCGGCTGTGTCAAAAAATGATATGCTAACGTTTACTTGCCTTGTTTCGCTAACTCTAAAGTAAAGCTGAAATTATATGTCATTATTATTATTAGATTTATTATTATTATTATTATTATTATTATTATTATTAGAAGTAGTAGTAGTAGTGGTAGGCCTATTATTAGTAGGTATTAGTAGCATTCATTTATACACAACTGTTGAATGACTATGACATTTAATTTTGGCTGAAAATTTAGAGTTTAAGGAATTAGTTAGATCTTCACAGATATTTCAAAACTGATTTTGGCAGGTTAAACAAATATACCTGAGGAGGATTTGCCTACAATCGCCATAAAAGAGACTAAATAGGACCATGATGTAGCCTAGATGTTAATATAGGAATGCCAGGAATATTAAATGAGCCATGTACATGTGCAAACTGTGCGTTTATAGGGACCCTTATATTGCACACAATCATCAACTAAAGGAAACAAGATAGCCTAAGTTGACTCAGCATGTGCTTTTTTACAGTGTACATGTTCAATTAGAAAAATATTTAAAGATGGCTTTAAGGAGGTGCACATTTGACACATTCTCACACTGCTTGCTTGTAGGCCTATTTAACAAACCTTTACTCTATTTCATAAAATTATCTGAGGTGGAGAATGAGAATTCACATTGGTTTTAATGATTGGTTCTGTTTTAAGTTTATCTGTCTAGCCCAGTTCTTATTCAAATGTAATTATGTCATCTTCACCCATATCCACAATGTAGGCCTATACTGAAATATTTAACATAAGATAAATTATGATTAGTATTTTGAAGTAAATAGTTTATTAAGAGTGTAATATATTATTTATTTTTAACAAATGTCTGGTTAATACTGTAGCTTCTAAAATCAATGAAAATACTCTATGGGAATGGATAATAGAAATGTGTACCTTGAAATAATGTTTATCATAGATTACTCAATAAAAATTACCTTATCTGACATTGTGTATACCACGAATCCTTCTTTTAAAATCTACAATATGTTTTGCAATGTTATAATATTAGTTGATAGCACCTGGTGATATACATTGAAGATGACGATAATCGGTATCGGTATGGTGATGATGATAATGCCCTGTTAAAACAACCAAATCGAATAGCCCTCGTCATGCGTTTGCCCTCTACATTCTAATTTCAAGGAGAGGTTTATCAAACCTTATAGATAACACCATAGGGTGGATTTAATCTTCTATAGATTAGTTGTTAAAATCTAGCCCATGGCAATGACCTTTCAGCCAACAATCGTTCCTTTGTCAGCTGAACAAAGTTGGTTTGTCATCTCACGGGGTACGTTGTACGTGTGTTCTGCAGATAGCCGTGTGGGGAACACGCATCAATGTTTGCGCGTGCGGGAATGGCTCTCATGAACGCGGATTTCATCGCCATGGGCACTTCGAAAGCGTCCGTATATGCTGGCGTGTTTGTGTTCGCAGAGATACCAACCAGCCTCTTGCCACTCTATAATCTCTATTGCTGCTGGTCGAGATCGGGGGCCGTGTGCGTAAATTGCTCCCCGGGGATTCTGCCATCCAGCGCCCCGGGGCCCATGCGCTCCTACCCGGCCCGATGTGCAGATGCCGGGTCCGGCAGAGAGTCAGTAGAGAGCCGAACCCCGGGGCAAATTTGGGATAATCCCCGGTTTTACCTTCGAACTCCCGGGGCAGTTTGGGTTTATGTTTTAAGCTTATCGCCTCTCGTGGACGCAGACATCACAGTGAATGTGTGCGAATATTTCCATATTGATCTGTTGTTCATTGTCTTAATTAATGTAAATGTGTGTGGGAACACAAACAAGAGACAACACAACGGATAACATGTTTGTGTAATGGTTGTCACTATAACACCCATCTCTAAAAGGTTCCATATGGAGGCATAGTTTAAGAACTAAAGTGCCTTTGGTGGTTGGTGCACGGTCTGTAGCTACAGCACCAACACGATTTCAAGGTATGATAATATGATAACAAATGAATCAAAGAAACGCTTAAAAGAAGAGGCGACAGACTCGCAAGTTGTCCTTTAAGACAATTGCAAACATGGGTGGTCTCTTAACTTTCAACAACGGAACTTTCCACTATCCTAGACGCATTGTTTTGTCGAATGATTTGTTACTGTTGTGTATGCCTAATATAATATCCTCACCTTGAACACGTTTTTTTCCGTTTGGGTGACACTATAATAGGCAGCAGTCGCTTGCATGGGCTACAAAACGACGTGTCAGGAGACGCGTATGGTTGCGCTAGATCTCTCTCTCTCTCTCTCTCTCTCTCTCTCTCTCTCTCTCTCTCTCTCTCTCTCTCTCTCTCTCTCTTCCTTTGTGCAAAACCGCTAATTCATTCCTATAAATGAAGCAAAAGCCCGGGGAACAGAATGCCACTTTGAACAGCCGTGGAGGTGTTTTTAATACTCCAAATGTAATGGCGCACAGATAGGTGCACACCGCTGTGCTTTTGGCAGCGAGTCCATGCGGATGTGATGTGATTACGCATCGCCACCAATATTCACCGTACGCCCCAAAACGACAGTATATATGCTAAATCAATCATTAATGTGAATAAAGGCTCCCATTGTTTTATATGTTATAGAAGGCAACCGCTGTTGATGTGTGCTCCAATGGATGTGAGACCAATTTAAAGCTTATAATGTTTTAAACACTATTTTCACTACACTACCTGGAGGGATCAGACGATCTCACATACAGCCAGCAGAGGGAGACACGAACGCGTCTCTTTCAGTCTTGGCCTCTATCCGGCGCCGTATACCAACTCCGCTTCCACAGTAGACCACTAGGGTGCAGTCATATATGCCCAACGGAGCCAATATAGGCTATAAAGCGTATAGTGTAGAATCCAGTAAGATAGTAGTCTAGCGTCCATCTACTGAATAGGGCCTAACCCCGCCCCAACCCACCCTTTCCTCTTGCCTGATGTAGTGTGACAGCGCTGTAGCCCTCAGCACTCTGATGGCGTGGAGACAATCATCTTTGACAGGAAGGGTTGTGTGTGTGTGTGTGCGTGAGTGTTTGTGTGTGTGCGAGTGTGTGCATTTCTTCATTTTATTTATTTTTGGGATGGCGGGAGGGGGTTGCGTTCGACGAGCTGCATAGGCTACATAGAAAAAAATAAAAGGACTTGTCGCGAGAGAGTGAAAATAGACAGCTATAGGCCTAATATGCCTTTTAAATTGCAGTTAACGATAACAACCTGTTGACTATTTTAACCAAACAAACCTATTCTTGACCCATACTTTGACTCACTAACTCATGAAATTGAATCAATCATGCTATTATTATTTGGAATATATGTGTGCGTGTGTGTGCGTGTGAGTGCGTGCCCGCGGACTGTTGGTGGCGGGGTGGTTAAGGGTTCAGCTGCCTCGTCTGCTATAACCAGCTAATAAATATGAAAACAGCAGGTTAAAACTTGGTATTGAATGGATTATAGCCTTCAATGGAGTGCCGTGTAAATCCCCCAAACCTCATAATACCCGATGTTGTCCCATAAAAATCTGTTGGACAATAGGGAAAGAAAGGGGACTTTTTCACGCATAAGGGGTTTTCTCAAGAGCTCTTTGAGGGGGAGCCCCGGCGCGACACGCCCACAGATTATGTGGGCTGCGGGTGAATGGGTGAATGCGCGGCTGGGCGCGGCAGGTGCGTGTGCCCGGCACGGGGGTCGTGCGCTCGATTGACCGTATGGGAGCGGACTATGTCGAATGCGCGCAGCTGCTGGCAGGAATGTTTTCAGACTGTCACTCCCATTTAACTTGCTCTTTTTTTATCCTCCACCGATCTCTCTCTTGAGATGTGCTGCCCCCCACCACACCAGCCCCCTCCAGCCAATCCTCGTACCCGGGTTATCGTTCTACGTAAAGACGCTATAGAGGCGCTAAACGGTGACACCTCGTCAACAAAAGCGATCCGTCGCCGCATCAGCGCCGTGAAATTGCGGATTTAAACAGATAAGCGGTGCCGCTGCATTGACGCAGCCAGCGCATTTCTGGGCTAAGTTTAAGGTCTAAGTGAAAGCCAAGCCTAACTCGTGAGACATGTTAAACAAACTCCATAACATACACCAGGCGCTTCGATTACAAAAATTTCTAACATCTGTAAACCACAACCACAAATCACTAAGGGTGTTAGGCCCACATCAGCCCCACATCAGATTATTTAATAAAAAATATCATATTTGGTAACCTATAATCCATGTGCCTATTGTAGACTATAAACATCATAGAATATCCATTTTAATTTGTAAATTAGCAATGGACATTTTAGGGTTTGTAAATAATACAATAAAAATATTGAAATAGACCTATATGACCACATTTCACATATTTATTGAGTTAACTACAAATGCATTAACACTATCTTAACATCACACTATATATCATAGAAAATGGACTGTATTAATATCTAAAATAGACACAGCTCTATAACATGACTATAATCTCTGCCATTTCAACCATGTCCTATTCCAAACTGTGGCCCTGGGCTATGTGGCTCTTCACATAATCCCCCAAACTAAGTCTCTGTTATTCCACTGGGGGTTGGCTAAAGTCCTGCATGTGTGTCAGATCTGCAAAACACTGCTTTTTCACACCGAAAAGGGATTAATGTGCATGCCCACTATTATAAATAATCAGAGTGAATAACAAGCAGTCTGTCTGTTTAGAAAACACAATCAAATTTTAAAAAATAAAAGTGTGTTTATTAATGTGTCCAATATGTGTTTGTTGAGATACCATGAAAGCAACAGCATGAATTATACTGCCACTTTGGAGAAAACCTTCCGTTGTTCATAATAAACAATATTCTAAAGATTTGATGTTGGTTTAACTTGGTTGCTAAACTTTACAAATCAACCATTTTGATTCCATATAAATAAGATTCAAGTTTATACATTAATTTAAATACATTTTTAAAATGTTTGCACAAAATTAGTTCACAGTATTATATGAAAATGCCAGATTTTTCTCTACGTTTTGGCCTTTGGTCAACACTAATCCAGCGTTCTCCAGCAGTGAAATATCCTTTAAAAAACGCTCTCCAAAGTGGATAAATCTGAAAACCCTGAGTTGATAACATGCAAGATCACATGATCACATGTTCACATGACAATGTTCACATGGCAATAATATTGTACTTTTTCAAAATTGTGACCAAGTACCAACTAAAAAAGACCTACTATATTTTCACAAGTTGTCCCTCCACGCAGGATATAGATGGTTATATTCACAGATGCTATAGCAGCTAATGCTGGTTACCCGCATCGACAGAACCATGTTCCTGTTTTGCCTGGACGTGAATTACATTGCGATGTCAGAGACACTGGCTTTTATTGTTACACGATGGTACTCTAAAAAACACAATTTTCAGAACAGGAGGATTTCATTAGTGTTGACCTGTGTGTTCACTTCACTGCATTGAATTTGGGAACAAAGAATGCTAAAACAGCATCATCAACAACATCTTACAACGTTCCTACAACAACATTAAACTTTGTGTTTGGATATATTTCAGTTCAATATATTTCTAAATAAACTAAACCATAATTGACGGAAAGCAGTTGCACTCAGAAACTAAGGCCGCTTTGGTAATAATGCTTTAATTCAAAGTGTCAGCACAGCTAAGGTGCCAAGGATGATGGCAAATATATAGGGTGGACATAACATACTATATCTGTCTCTTCGCTTTCTCCCTTCCTTGACCTTGATATGCCTCGCTGAGCTCTTTCTGCTTTTCATTTTGTTATTGAATTAAGGACATGCAGGTAATTAGGATTATATGGATTATACTGTTTCTAATATGTATATTTTAGAAGAAGTGTGGCGGTGTGTACAATGTTAATGTGGATATCGCTATAAAATGTGTAGCTCAAGTGCCTGAAATCCCTCAAATGAAGTAAACCACTTTTAGCAAAAGTTGTATGAACAGTGACACTCGTTGGCATTGATATGAAAGAAGGACCACAGCTTGCTGAATGTGGGATGCAGTAAAGTAATTGGTTATTCTTATATAGTTGTAAATTTCCAAGCAGTGAGATGAGATGGTAATGTGGCCAATGGTGGCTCCCAGAGCCATGTCGAGAGGGAGGCGCGCCATCTCCGTTTAATCCAATGGACCGTTTTTTCACAGCCATGGCGGATTGTGGTAATTTGACATGCCAGTGGAATTATTCTCACAAGTCCATCTGGGGAGCCGTACAATGAAACTGTTTGTGAATGTCTGTATTTTCAAAAAAATACTTGGCAGTTGATTGGATGAACCATCTGGTCGTTTTTGCTGTCGGCACCGTGGTCTGCACACCTAAACCAGGCCCGTATAACTATAAACACAATGTTGATTCGAAAACCAGGCCCGTATAACTATAAACACAACACTGATTAGAAAGTTCAATTGCTTGGACACATTCAAAATGATTCCTAGGCTTTCTAGACTGATTCTCATGGCGAAATTAAACTGAAGCTATAGGATCGTGGAGCCTCAAAATAGTTCCCGGAAGTTAGCATAAATACTAAAAGTACCCTATCAATTCTATTTTAAATGAAATCGGTGCATTTATTGACTACTGATTACCAAAAACTGAAGCTATATATCTGTATATATATTCAAATTGCCCACCAAGCACTTCCGGGAACAGGTAAACGATGACAATTTCGAACTTCCGTTGGCATAACTGTTATTTCCATGACTCTGGTAGCTCATATGTCACATTATGCTCTCATGCTCTCACAACCTACTCATCTTTATGTTTTACCAAGAAACAAAAAAAAAATGGTTTAGCTTTTGTAAGAAGTAATGCTAGTAATCTGTTTGTGTTCATCTAATGAAGACACATGATTATACAAGATACAAATCTTGGATATTAGATATGTCTGTTGTTTGACCAAAAATCAATAATAACAAATGGGAAGGCTGTTCCACCGAGACAAATGCCCTTCTACCATATGACCTCTAAAATTTGATATAAAAGGCAAATACGTCGGCAAATGCATTTTCCATAACATTATTCTTCCTCACATAATTTGCACTTTGTTAATAATAACTCAGTATCCATCTGCTACATAGACCAAGCAGTGCAGAGCCCCATATAAGAAAATGAAATATGAAATAGTTACTGCGATAAACTAGTAGATAATCATCTTTTCATTAAACTTTCATCCCCAGTGACTTAAATATTCAAGAGCCCAATTACAGAGCTCGTGTCTATCTCTTTCTCTCTCCATCCCTCCCTTGCGCTTTCTCAAGAGTCGTGAATAAGCACAAGAGAGGGAGAGGGGGGAGAGAGAGAGAAAGAGAGAGAGAGAGAGATAGAGAGAATGTTGATGGCTTTAGGCAGGTTAGAGAGCATCATTATGGTGCGAGCGGTCACATGATGACAAGATGAGCCATCCGCCTCTCTCGGGGAGAGACAGGCAGCAGCAACCCTAGAGCTCGACCGTCCAAACAGAGAGGTGAAGATGAAGAAAATAGATAGAGGGAAAAGGCAGGACAGGCAGGGAGCAATAGAAAGAAAGAAAGAAAGAAAGAAAGAAAAAGATTTTTGGGAAGATCCGCCCGTTTTCATGGCAAAAAAATAAAAAAGTGGCATGCACAAACAAGACGCGTTACTCGTCTGCGTTTAATGGGGGTGCAATACTGTGTGTGCGTGTGTGTGTGTGTGTGTGTGTGCACGGCAGTGTATTAGCAGTCAGTGCAGCGAAGCCCAGGGGCGATTCCTGTGTGTGCTAGCGATAAAGGGTAAAAGAGAGGAAGTATGGTGGTGCGGGGGGTGGTGGTGGGGTAAGGGGGGGGTTAAGGGGGTGCTGCAGAGAGAAATAGAGTGAGAGGGAGGGGAGAGAGAGAGAGAGAGAGAGAGAGAACTGAGCAGCAGCAGAGAGAGGGAGCTTCCTCTGTGTTCAGTCCCCCCCCCTCCCCGGATCAGCCCCCCCTCCCCCCTTTCCTTCACCACCACACTAAGACACAAACATACAGATATACACAAACACCACACACTTTACATTCCCTTTCCCATTCTCTTTCCCGACTGTTGTAGCCCCCCCCCAACCCTCCATGAAGAAGCGAGTGTCTTGGCAGGGTAATTAAGAATGGCCTCTAAACACAGGAGTGTGGCGTGGAACGCTCCAGATGAAAGTAAATGATTAAAATAATTACAGGCTGAGAGCTGACGAGCCGAAGTGCGGGGCTGGCCGCCGGACATTTGTCGGTAATTAGATAATTAATCTGAATGCAAATGATGAGCCCTAACGAAGCAGTCAAGCTGAACCAGAGACAACCGCCAAGAGTGAAATGGAGGGGGGGAATAGAAGGACACGGGGTAGAGAGAAAAGAGAAGAGAAAAATATGAATTTTGCAGCTTTCAGAAAAGCATGACGGGAAAGCAAAACCAACAGGCACACACACGGTAACATTGTGAATCAATAATGCTCCTCGCTCACACACCCATTGTTTTGACAGTGTTGGCGCTTGTGCTGAAAACAGCCTCAAAGTTCGCTGCATCTGTAACTTTCACTCATAGTGACAAGTAGACGTGTAACTTGTTAAAAATGAACAAGTCTAAAAGGCTGCCTCGGCTTTACTTAAGAGCAAGAACAATAGCTTGGTGCATTAAAGATGCCTCTGGAAGCCAGATGAGATTTAAAAATAAAAAAATAAAAAAAGGGGGAAACATTAGATGATACCTGACAAAGAAACAGGGCATGTTTTTTTTTTCTTCCCATAAGCCTAAAATACATGAGCAAACTGTGGATTTACTCATCGGTACAAACAGACACGCATTGAAGCATACACTTGTTATTCTATTCCCTCATGCACAACAATACAAATGTTATCTACTTGACATGCTGCGAGGAGGTGTAAATAGCTAAATTTACACCTTCATTGAATGTATTTATTTCAAGATGGAGGGTGAGGTGTGTGTGTGTGTGGGGGGGGGGGGGGGGTGAATACATGACAACTGGATTACTTTTTTGAGCTCTACATGTGAATATTGTGCCCTTTTATATTAGGAAAATCTAAAATAATGCCTAGAATTACCATTATTAATGATGTCTACTAGAATAAGGAATAACCTATTAATATTATATTATTTACATATCTGTTATAGTAGGCTGCATCTTAATATGTAAATACTTTTATATGAGAACATGCAAGTTCGAGAGTTCTCCATTGTGTTGCACAAAGCAGGCCTATAGGGTGATTGGTTGTCTTCTGGTAGTCTATGCGTCCTTTATAGGCAATTGCATGGTTAGATCTGAAAGCTGTTGTATAGGTTAACCTGATATACCAGATATCTGTGTCTGTAGGTTCTACCATGTAGTGCAAAATCCAAAGATTCCAAAGACCATTTCCGGTGCAACAAACAGAAGGGTCAAAAGGGTCTATACTCTAATTACTATATAGGCTATGTGACAGAGATCGTCTCTCCCCCCTTCTGTGAATCGTACCCCGATCTCCCACGCAGAGAGCGGCCACTCTACAAGGCAGGTTAAACCCCATGGGCTCTAGCCTGCGTCACCAGAGCGTGCTATGAGGTGTCGGAGAGTGAGGATTGACTTCACTGCACAGCGACCCCGCTGGCCACCATTACACCTGCTAGTCTCAGACTCTTCCATCCATCAGCACTACGTCACTTTAAGCAACTCTGTCCTGAACGTACATATATCATCATAAGCTCGATAACTTTCCGGAAGTGAGGAAATTGTCATATGTACAGTAGCCTATATGATATTGGTGGAGGGCGGTCTGGGGCCCACTTAAATTTTTTTTCAGCGGGCCCAGAATCCTCTAGCTACTGCCCTGCCTGTAGCTAACAGTGCAACGGTGATTGGCCACAAACGAGGTTTACTGGCCTGAAACAACGATTTACAAGCTCTCCAGACTGATTCTGGCGAAGTATCGCAATATTAGGGAGGTCTCGCGAGGCAAGATGTAAGTACGATTTGAGAGAGTAGGCATACAGCCCTTTTGACCGAAAGAGTGTATAGTGAGAAGTGAAGGCTTTTCACATACTCACACACTCTTTCGGTCGCACCGTCTGTTTACCGTGGACAATAGCCTATTGCTTTAATTAATAGATTTGCTGTAATTATTTTACAATTATGATTAGCTTGGTTAGAACAGAAAACTTAAACGTTTGTATGGCATTTGTAAGTGATAGCAAATTGAATAGTGTAGTGGGGCTTCCTGAAAACGGCATAAAATAGGATGTACTGTAGCAGCCACACGTGCTGCATATTTTACGTAGAAATGCAAAATGCATAACGCAAGCTCAAAAGTAAGATGTAAACTGAAGTCTTGAAATCCTTTGTTTATGGCGCTTGGCAGCATCCATAAAGTGTTGCATTAGCTACCGCCCTCTGCTGGACCGTCCAGGCTAGTGTACTATGCCGGTAGCATGTATGAACAGAGGTAAATGTCCCTGGATGGAGCTGCATGTCTGAAAAGTGAAAATTACTAGCTGGTCATGCAGGTAATTTACCAGGAACATTGTGTGAAAAGGATCCCACCCTCCCCCTCTGAGAGCCTGTTGGTCTGCAGTTGTGAAGCCCTTGACTAACCTGTTGTAGCCGTTTGTGGGAATTTGTGTGATTAACAGGCAAGGTACAGTATATGAGTTAGAATTCATTCAGGTGCTGTCAAAAATCACCAGGACAACAAGAGCAGATATTCTCACAGAGCACTGAGAGTTAATGTAAGTCTGACAAGACTAAGAAATAAATGTATAGCTATAAAATCCTTCCTAAGGGCCCCATGGTGATTGGCCATATGGTTAACGTATGCCCATAGTCTCTAAACATAATTATCTGAATCTCAGCTGTGCATATGACAGATCCAATGTTTTCATCAAACTGATTAACTAAAAAAATACCTATGGGAACTTTGTTACATACAGCAACAACTTGCTTGAGTGTGTAATAACCGTAATAACACAATATTATGCTGCTATTCTGTATTATATTTAGCCATTAAAGGTGAAGTCAGTAACTGTATGCTAATACACTTTCTGTTAAATTGACCTTTCCCAAGTCCGCCCCTTTTTAGCATGTCCTCCAATAACAGTTCAGCATTTTTTGAATCTGATGGAACCTTCCGTCAACTGTCTGTTTTGCTGTAATAGCCGTCTATGGTGTTTTGTCCTACTTAGTTACAGTAACTAGGTAGGACAAGTGAAAGGGGCGGGGCTTGGGAAAGGTCAATTCAGTGACATAAGCGGTTGCTTTTACACAAATCTCTCTGTGAATGGAAAGACTAAGTGGTGTAGACCAGGGGTTCTCAAACTTTTCAGGTCGTGACCCACAAAAATAACAGTGCCAGAGACTAGCGACCCCCGCTGTCCCCAGTGGTGTTAGAAGAATAACAGCCATATTATTATTTGATATAGTATTATAGGCTAGTAGCAGAACACATCAAAGTAATGTATAAACTGTATTACTACTAACAATTATGGCTAATCTATGCCATTTTAACAATTTTAAAATGTTATTTAATTTCTGAAAATAATCTTGTGACCCTCTCCTCTGTGTCTCGCGCTCCGCCGGGGGATCCCGACCCCCATTTTGAGAACCACTGGTGTAGACCACACCACGGCAACGTTTTCCAATGGAACATCTGAGAGAACAATATGACATTGAAGGAAAGTGTTTTGAACGATTTCAAATATAAATTAATAAAATATTGTTACAGAATGACTGGCCCCATCTTTAACTGTGGGACTGTCTTTTGTATTACCTTATGTACAGTATGCAATGTGAATGGAACTATAATTATGAGAGCATTTATATAAAAAGATTCAGTTGATAGCTTAAACATTTATTTAGAAAGAGAAAACAAAAAGTTTGAAGACTTATTCTTTTTATATTACTTATGTGAATCCACACCAAACATTGTTATAAAAGGGTACACACACACAACATGGCATTATTAATGAAAATGTTATATATAAATAACAGGTGTTATAATACCATTTTGTATAAGCAAGCATGTGATTTTATATTACAAAACCAAGTAAAGCCATTGAAAAAGGGTTGAGTCATAATTTACAATATACATGTAGGTAGCCAACAACATCACTGCATCTAATGTGCAAACATAGAAGTGTCTTCTATATACCTGGTGCTAGACCAACTTTATAACAAAAACAAAAAAAGCTACATTTCAAATACTAAAATAAAAACAAAATCCATTTGGACCTTCTTTATGAAATAAAGTTACTCCACGACCAATTCGAATCCCTCTGCCTCTTCAAACTCCGCATTCA
>JAODUH010000003.1:1730868-1737815 GCA_027564835.1 Typhlichthys subterraneus | reverse complement strand
CACGCCGCACGATAGTCATTATGCATGGGGATTTCATAACAATGTGCAACTGCGCATATTTTAGCTGCGACCATAGTGATTAGAAGTCACTTGCCCAAAGTGCGATTAAATATATTGGTCATGTTCGCACACCAAGATGTCAAGGCGTTTCATTTGCCAGTGAAATGGTCGCACTGTAGAGCCGTGTAATACCATAGTTGAAATTCTACAGTATGTATTACTATTTGACTCAGGATAAAAACCAACACAAAAAGAGTATTTGTAGGTGGAGTAAGATATGCTGATGTAAAGAATTATTTTTGAACTCATCTAAATAAAAGCTGATTGTTTCAATGCCATAGGCATAAGGTCCACTCTTAAAATAATAATAAACTAGTAGTTATATATGTCTTCACAATGCGTTTCAATGTGTGCAGCATATTTTGATTTGAGCTCACAGTTAACAAGTTTTTTCAAGAACGACTCGAGTGATTAAAGTGGCTGGACATGTACTGCTAAGGCTGGGATAGTGTAATGTAATTGTTAAATGTGTCATTATGAATATTGTGAATTAATGCTAATGTAATTTATTTTTATCTTTTATACTCTGTATTTTAAAACCATAAACTAGTCTGTATTGACAAATATTTTGTTTTTCCACCAAAGTGTTTATTAATTATTAAATAGAAGAAACATTTACTTGCCCTCACTACCTGGGAATATATGCGAATGCAACAGCCACATTCCTTCAGTGGCATGTTTAGCAGATGTCTGTGTACACACACTAAATGTTTCTAGTTGCCAAATCACCTTTCTGTGATTCATATATTTGCATGTTGGACCATGATAGATGACACATTTTTAACACAAATCAAACAAAATTAGAGAATATTTTAAGACGGTGGTAGTCTCTTTAAAAAAAAATAATAATATTGAAATAATCACTACCAGAATTAATTATTAATACAAAATTACTCATGAGTACATAATTATTCTTTAAGCTCTTATTTAAATAGCAATATTGAAGAAGTTGGATTTGGAAAAACATTTCTCCCTACAAATATGAAGGGAGAGGTTGTTTAATATTCCCTCGAATGCAGGTGGAAATAAATTCTCACCTGCCTGTTTACGCATTGATACATTTCAGACGTCTAAGTGCAACCAGTGGTTGTATTTTGACTGGGTTTGCTACACGTGTCATCTTATTGTGAATGTGGCATGTCACTTGGATCTAATTTGTGTGGCACACCTGCGCCTGCAACATAGACTTGCGCCTTTCCAACCCACCCACACACACACACACGCACGCATACGCGCGCACACACACACACACACACACACACACACACACACACACACACACACACACACACACACACAGGGGACCCAGTGGCCTGGGAGCAGGGCGATGTTGGGTGCACATGCAGCACACAGACACTGTTGAGCGGTGGTTATTATTCATTAGTTCTATTCTAGCATAGGCATTTAAAAATAATGCTGAACAAAGGGGCTGTCGTGAGTAAATAGATTGGGGTGTGTGGGGTTGTGGATTTAAGAATTGGTCTTCTCGAGTAGTGGACACCACCGTGGATGAGGGTCCTACTAAAAACAGCAGAAAGCATTAAAAGAAAAATAATTGCTTGTAAAACTCACCTAACACACCAACCACAATCACCTTTGGAGAAGCCATCCATCATTACTCTGAAGGGATATTGCCAGGTTAATTACGGCAAATGTCGGCTATTTGCTAGCACGGCTGTGTATTGGCAAAAATCTGATGATGCGTATCACGATATAGGGGCCATGATTTTATATTTTGCGATACTGTAAGCAAGGCAATATATATTGCGATGTGTACTTTGTGGAAAACTGTCGTAGCAATGCTAGTGTGTGGCGCCGCTGCAAAGAATTATAGAAACTTTTATGTAAACTTGCTCAGGGACTGCACATGGAAATTATTTTAAGACTGAATCTGGTAAGAAGCATCTTTCCTCCATTTTGAGGTTATGTATTTCGCACATGGTCCCTTTTTACAAATAAATCTAGTAAAAAATATATATAATTTTTTTATTATTTTTTTATAAATCGCGTTTTAGAGAATTGATATAGTATCACGCAACGTAATATTGTGATATTCGGGTGTAGTAACAATGTTTTCTTAACCCCCTATCTGCTAGCAAAATATGCTGCAACCAATCACAGGCTGCAATCTCCTCTTACAATTCATTGGCCGCACTGATGCCAAGCAACTGCTGTATATTCTACTTTGCTATTCGGCTTAGCCTTGTCCAAGTGTTTGTAAGAACCTGATGTCCAGTAGTAGGGTTATTAATGTGGGTCTGTTCACAATTTGTATGTTAAGGTCGGTCGTCTAGGTTATGTTAGTACCGGGTTGGGTCCCGTGTTAACTACAGCCCGCGCAATACTGCCGTACACACATGCTGTAGCCTATTGGTCCTGTTTACAAAGCATCTCTTTCCGTAGACGATACCTTTCCGCTTTGACCATGTCAACTCGTTTTAGCAATCCGCTCATTACCGTAGAAAGCCTTTCTTTAGGGTCCCCATCTTAAACTTTTAATGACTTTAAAGCGTCACAATGAAATTACATGTCATTTGCTATCACATAATAGGCAAATGCACGTGTGTAGGGACTAGCTAATTCAGGATTTACCAGCATAACAGAAGCATTGCAAGTATGTTTTAAATGGAATCCATCGGAGAGCGGGTGGTCAAACTATAACGTTTGGTTAAATACAGTGACCAAATGTAATATTGCATGTCCAGTCATTCCCCTTCCTTATGCTGAGTAATGTGCACATGAATATTGCCAAACGTTCTCCATTAGTGTGTTTGTGTCTGTTGTATTTGTGTGTAGATACAGAAGAAGAGTCAGATTCACTTATGGTAGCAATCCGTCGTCTCGCTAATATGTTGAGGAGAGTGCAGCCGCCGCTTGTCACAATAGAAGAAGGGAGAAAATAATGATAAAAAACAATTAGCGCGGCAGAGAAGGGAATGTGGGACACATCGTTGGGGGGCGGGGGGGGTGTACAGTCCCACAGGAGCAGGGAGCAGGAGAAAACCCAGGAGCCCCTTACTAGCCCACAGGAGACGCATATGGGCACGGTGCAGCCTATAGGAAGAGAACAATGTTGTTCAGTCAGGTATGAGCAGTGTGGATACTTGTTAATATTTTAGATATTCATACCTTGCCATGAGCCGTAACTGTACTATTATTCGTGTGCCTTGCGGTTAAATTTTATTTTTTTTGGGTTACAGTATGTGTACAGAATTTACTAATGCAGAGCTCTCAGGAGTGCAGAAGGAAAAACCTGAAGGAAAGGCAGTTTCTCATCCCACACCTACCTGCAGCTATGTTTTCCATGTTCACATTCGTCAAACCCTAGAGTACGCAGACTTTTACAAATTATGTTGTATAAACATGAATTTTTAAAAAGAAAATGTATATACAGGCTATAGCTTCCCCATAACCGCTTTCAATTGGCAATGTCATTCAATAATTTTTATTGTGAAAAATCTAAAAGATTTGGTTTGTGGTATTCATCAAGTTTCATCATATTAAAATTTTCTAAACCGTGTGAAATTATTGGGCTTTACAAATATTGTCCTATAGGCACATTAATCAACTATATTTTACAATCCTGCAATGTACGTGCTTTCTGAAAACAAACATTGTTGACACATATTTCACAAATATCTAGATTTAAAACATTTGAACCCACCCCGCCCTCATAATATGTATATTGTGCCCTTCTTCCCCATCATTATCTGACTGCTGTCGTTTTCTAGCCTGCAGGTCTAGAGCCATCGGCGGCCATATTAATCAGTGGGTAAACTGTTAATTCTGACGCTTATTCCTGCAGGATAAATTACAGATGTGCCATTTTCTTTTTTTTAATTGAGAGTGATGTGTTCCCCCGGCGACGGTTAGGTGTGGTTAGCCAACGCAGCGGAGCATGTCGGTGCGGGTCGAGGGGGCTGGCTGCTCACACACAAACTGTACCTACCAGTCTGCCATCCAAAACAACTGGGCCCTGCGCTAACCCCAGGAGTACTGCGTACGCTCCGCTTCAGAGAGAGAGAGAGAGAGAGAGGGAGAGAGAGAGGGGGAGAGAGAGAGGGAGAAACTTCGAGGGGATGGGTCGGGGGAGAGAGAGAGAGAGACAAAGGGGGGTGGGGGGTGAACCTCATCACCTGAGGCCTTGACTGCTGCATGAATATCAGTAGTGGTGCACATGAAACATGCTGGTGGATGCAATTCTCTTATTAATGCGCTTAACGTTTTTACACATAATATTCCTGCTTTGTCTTATTTGTTTATTTCTAAATATATATACGTGTATATATAGTGTGTATGTAAAAATTACAAATGCACGCACATACAAATTAGGCAATCCTTTGAACATTTAAGCAGACAGTATGTTATTGATTTAACAAAACAATTAAATTCTAACAATTTAGTTAGTGTGTCTATAAAGAATTAGAGACATTTCTTAAAGTGACCTGAAGCCCATTCTTACCCATTACATTTCCCGAACCTATTAGTTAAAGAATGGAGACATTTATTTTAGGCCCTTGAAACAATTAGCCTGTGTGTGGCGCTTGTTGAATCCGACCCCATATGGATGAATAAAACCGTTTTTTTTTAGCACGGGCACAAATAATTACTAGCACCATATTGCATGCAACTCCCCTGCTCCTTCACAGATGAACAATTAATACAGCAGATTGAGGAGAAATGCCAATAAAGAGAACATGTCCTGAGGCAGGCCTCTACAATAAGGAAGGGGGGGGGGGCAGGGGCAGAAGACAGGAAGGAAGCGGAAAGCCCTGGAACGTGGAAGAGGAAGGGGAAAAGCAGTTTGTGTTTTGGATTTTTATACCATTTAATTCCCCTCCCGTTCACCTTTATGCAAAAAAAGAAAAGGCGGGAGTTACTTTGATGCACTTCCAGATATTCAACGGATTTGAGTAAACCAAAGAACTAAATCTAAAATGCATTTGAAATCAAATAAATGAATTGCGCGCACTCTCTGAAATTTAAGTTCGCTAGTCTCGACTGTCTACGGTTAACTTCCTACATTAATTCAACACAAACTCTCCTTGATTCAGCTACTAGCGAATGTTGCGTTCTGGGTCGCAGTTAGCTGGCGCTGCACCGGTGATGACAACCTAACAAACGCAAATCATTTGTTGACTAGGAATAATAAAAGCCTTGTAGCGGTGGGCACAGCAGGAGCCACGCGGGCCTATTGTTTGTAGGGGAGCCGGGGTGTGAGTTCAGGTGGCGGAGCTAACAAGCTGCCTTGTGCGCTGCCTCTGAAGTGACATGTGGAAGGAGAGGTTACTGTTTATGCCAGGGCTGCATTATTGTTACATTGTAACCAACCAGCCAGCAGGGGTGAGGTGGGCGGGGGGGTGGGGGGGGGGGTGAAGCCACTGGGGCCTTCTCAAGTGTGCGCGCACGCACACACACACACACAGGCGTTCAGGCGCAACACCCACGTGTATGCACACACACACACACACGCCACAAACCTGCTGTTGGGTGAGGAAAAGGATAATCGGGAGGGGGGTCATGATCGAGCCATACCCCCCCCCCCCCCTTGTACGCACGCACGCAGGTGTAAACTGGCACAGAGCAACCTTTCTCCACAGGGAGCAAAACAGTCAACATTGCCCCCGCGGCACACATCTCACCGCGACGACTCAGAGAAATCAGCAGGTCGACCGAAAGAGAAACCGACGGAGGAAGGGAAGGCGGGCGCTCGGAGCGCGGCGGGAGGCTGAAGCTACCCCGCGTAACACACATCCGAGTTGCCTGAGTGGCGTCAGGTGCCACTTTTGCGCTCGTTTCAAGACGTGTAGCGCGCCTCGCTCACTTTAGTTAAGTTGCAAAATACAAAATGGTGTAATTGTTGTTCTAGCGCTCAGAATTCAGGCCAAAGAGTATTTTTTGCCGCCGCTCTTTTATTAAAATAATTATTTATTTATTTTTTAAGCCATTAAAGGGATTCCTCTGATGAGGGGGAAAAGAAAATGAGGTTTGGAAAGAAGACTAGGGAAGGAAGATGCTAGAAGCATAAAATATGTAATTTCAAATGGGTGGGGGGGGGGGGGGGTGTGTGCAGTGACTTCAGAAGTTTTTAATGAGCCCTGGCACTACTCCAGGGCACAGGGTGAATGCAGGCGTGTGTTTTGGGGGGGCGGGGGGTGCACGACAACGATGGCGCGAGCAACAGGGGTGCTGACTCCCAGCAGATGTCACACACCGCCACCGACCCCACGGCCCCCCCTCCGCCCCCCTGTCCTGTGGCACCCTCCCCCTCCCCTCCATTCCTCCATCCACCTACACCGTGGCTTCACACCCCTCCCAGTGTCGCCACTCGGCACCCTGTGTGTTACTGTTGTTTCTTTCCACTCCTCTTCCCTTCCTTGGAAGGGAAGGAACTATTAACTTGGAGAGCCAAGAGCCGATAATTGGCGAGTCCTTGTCTTTTGTTTTTTAGTTCTTTCTCTTTTCTTTCTTTCGCCTCAAGGCCTTGCCCTTCGTTTATAGCGTCGGTGTGGTGTGACTCGGTTCATCCATGACTTGGGCTGGTGCTCTGTAATGTCCTACCAGCCCTCCAACATAAGTGGCACATAGCTCCGACATATGTCGCCGTCCAAGGGGACGGGGGACAATAACTTTCTTTTAAAGGGTAGAGTCAGCGATTGTAAGCTAAATCTAGAACTACAATTATTTTCACTCGGCCATGTTGGGAGGGACTGCTTATCAACAGAAATCGGCAAGCTGTCGGTTGACTCTTCGGCGTAACCGCTGGACTGGCCGCTGATGGCAACCGAAACCCGACACCATACATTTATCAAAACTATTAAAATGTTGAATCGGCAGCGAGAGGTCACAGAAATTGCTAGCATCTCCACCAATCAGTATCTAGGTAG
>JAODUH010000003.1:1720868-1728368 GCA_027564835.1 Typhlichthys subterraneus | reverse complement strand
GTGAGAGAAGAATGCATTTAAATACATGGGAGTCCTTGAGCTGCACCTTAACCGCGTATCTTATTTATTTTATAGCCTATTGATCAAATAAAACTACATACCCATAAAAAAACATACACCAGATGGGCGGTTGGAGACCGGAGACCTGAAGTATAGTTTCCTCAGTTGTCCTTCAGGAAAGGCAGCTATCCCTCGTGATTAAGTTCCTTCATTTTGAGTGGCCCCTTGGGGAAGAACACACACAGCGCCAAGCCAGCTACCATTCCAACGTTTCTTTGTTACATTTTGGACTACGTTAAGCGTTAGTTATTATTGATTATGGTTAGAAAAATAATCCTAGATTTAGTTGGAATGCGTAGGAGAAACAATGCGTATAGGCTGATATAGCCTATAGGCCCTATACCATAAGGTAAGAAACGCAGACTTTCCTTCCCCTCCATATTAATACACATGCTATCATCAAACATCATGCTATCATGCTATACCTGTTCCAATGCTACCCTAATTGTCCAATCAATATTTTAGGAATGTGTAAGGCCTATAGATCTTGATTGAAAACATGAAGCACATGGTCTAAACAGGGTCTTAATTCTTTAATAATATATTACATTTATGCCATAATACAATAATAATAATAATAATAATAATAATAACAGTAATAACATTAATCATAAACATACGCAAAGTACAAAATGATTGGCTTCATTAAGTTAATGACAGTTTCCCCCCTCCCGCCGCCCCCCATACATACTTCTTCAAAATAAAAGTCCACTTAAGCTGTTTCCAACCCCCAGCCCCAGTTCTTCTAACACATGACCACTCACTTAGAAATATCTGAAAAATGTCCCTTCCATTAGAATGGTGTGTTCACACTTTCCCCCAAGTCGCCGTTGTAATTGTAGATATGGCTTCTGCTGACCAAAACCACTTCCCAGACGGGTTCAACCCATATGTGTGTTTGTGGACGAGCGTCGAAGGGGGAGCTCTAAAAACGCAAGTGAAAGTACCATACGTAACGAACCAAACCGAAAAGAAAGAACAACGCAGCCTTCTGAGAACCCATCCTCTCCGAGTGGTCGTTGCCAACGCTGCAGTGGTCCATGCGAGCGGAGGAACACGTGTTGGTTACAGTATAGAAGTCCTCTGGGAGGAAGTGTCACTCTGTCTGTCTTCCCTCCGGGGGACGGGGTGGAGAGGGAACGTGTGTCCGTCTGTCCACCTGCTATAAGTATGTCCACTCGTCTCCCCTTCCCCCCCCCCCTCCCCTCTATTTTCGGTGTTTGATCTCCTTGTCGTGGTGGCTCTTCACACCACCGTCCCCTTTGTCCAGCATTTTGATGGCCTCCATCAGGTAGCTCTGGAAGGCGGACAGCGCGGCGCAGATGGCGGGCGTGCCGAAGCCGTGGGTGAGCAGGCTGAAGTGGGTCAGGCTGCCCTGCACCCCGGGCTCCAGGCAGGGGGTGGGACGACTGGCCCCCAGGGGAGAGCGGTCCTGGGACATCAGGTCCACAAACTCCTTGCAGATCTCCCTGTGACAGTGAGAGGGATGGCGAGGTGGTTAATATTTCATTGCAAGGTCGTCATTCGTTGTCATGGAGATGTAAAGGAGAGGTGCACTTTAAAAAACAAAAGTTTTACCTTTTTTAAAATGTTAAAACGCTAATGATAGCAATGTTTTTTTATTGTTACGACTTTCCAAGTTACGAGGTTCCATTTTCAGTTAAATAAATGTATCATGTTTTTTTTAGGGCTTTAACAGTTAGCCCTTAGAAATGCATTATATGCTCAGCGATAAGCATCAGCCGACTGGTAATTATCTACTAAAACAGTCAGCGAGGTTGTTCTATTACATACCATTATAACTAATGGAAAGCTACAGTTTAATCATGTCTGTGAAAGTGAACCTATCGATTAATGCAGATTACATTTAGCAGACACACTTATCCAGAGCGACAAACAGAGAGCTCCTTATATGTACAACAAGGTAGTACATGCTCCTACCTGTGGGCATATATACAGTATCGCAAGGACGCCTACAGAAAGACTGGGCATACTGGAGGTCAAACCGACAACCTTTCAGGTTGGAGTCAACCACCTAACTTCTAGACTAACGTGTTAGCCAGCATTATGTGTACAAATACTGGCTAACTTTTTTGTTAGTTTAAAAAAAGAAGTCGCATACTTTATATTTACACTTGAGTTTTCTATTGAAGAAGACAAATAATTCATATTTTGGGTTAAATAAATGGACTACATTTATATAGCAGTTTTCCAACCTTCTGGCCACTCAAAGCACAGTACAGTACAGCCTCACATTCACACACCATGATGGCGTCAGCACTGCAGGGTGCCACCTGACCACCAGGGGATCAGTTACGGTTAGGTGTCTCTTGCTCAGGGACACCTCAACACTTGGCGAGGAGTTAGCGGGGTTTGAACCAGCGACATCACCGCCCCGCTCTACCCTCTGCACCACTGTCGCCCAGGGTTACTTGTGACTATACTACACTATCACCATTCATTTGTTTTATAAACCTTAATGTCAGTATAGACTCATTAGCATCGCAGCAGGGCACATGAGGCCTGGCTGTTGCCACATGAACCAGGTGAGGGGGAGAAGGGGGGGGCTGTGGACTCACTTAGTGGCCAGCAGCATGCCGCGCCGTGTGGGCAGCTGGTCGGGATCGCTCTGCCTGCACAGGTGCTCTGCCGTGGCTCTGGCCGGAAACTCCGTCTCGCACACGTAGCCGAAGTCCCGTGCCAAATGGACGGCTTCTCCTGCAGGGCGAAGGAGCCAGAGAAGGAGCAAGAGAGGAGTATGTGAAGGGTGATATATATATACACTCGTATATCCTCTCGTTTGAACCTTATGCTCGTATGCGATGATGCCAGTGTTTGCTCGTGCAAACGCATTCCTCTGTGAACATACAGGTCAGTCTTTGCGTGTGTGCGTGCATGTGTGCGCTTGCGTGTGTGTGCACGTGCGTGCATGCAGCATGCGTGTGTTTGTGTGCGTGCGTACGTGCATGCAGGCGTGTGTGTCTGTGCGTGTGTGTGCGCGTGCGTGCAGGCGTGTGTGTCTGCGTGTCTCTGTGCGTGCGTGTGTCTTTGTGCGTGTCTGTGTGCGCGTGCGTGCAGGCGTGTGTGTCTCTGTGCGTGTCTGTGTGCTTGTGTGCGTGCATGCAGGCGTGTGTGTGTGTGTCCTACCCTCCACTAGAGATGTTAGCAGAGTGACGTTGGCTGCCTTGCGTCGGCCCGCGGGCAAGTTAAGGCCAATCTTCTCCAGACGCTCTCTCAGACAGCGGCCACCATTCTTTGACTTCGCCCTGAGGGGGACAGAGAGAGAGAGAGAGAGAGAGAGAGATAGCAGATTTTAGGAGACAGTCCATAAATCTGTGCGTGCGCATGCATGCGTGCTTGTGTTTTGTGGGCTTTTTGGCAATGTGTCTGTTGTCTGACTGTCTGTTTGTCTGTCATTGTATGTACGTATTGATGTGTGTGTGTGTGTGTTTGTGGCATGTATAGCTGAATATGGTCACTGCCTGCTTATATAATGTCATTATTTCACCTTCCATTCCTTCCATCCTTATATACTTCCAGTTATTAGTTTTGCCTCCTGTTCTATAATCTCCCTTGTTGTTAAGGCATCATGCACTATTTTCACACAGGTGCCATTCTAAGTGAAACACAGTAGTTGCTCATCACATTATGTATAGGCATGTTTTATATGGCAAATTGCCAGAATTACAGTTAATTTATCTCAAAACTGTTTGCCACAGTTGTGGCCTCAGATTGATCGTAGGTACTTGGCAATGAATGGTGAATACTCAAAATACGCACTAACGCCCCCAGAGAGAAATAACGGTCAATAGTATGGTGAAATTTGTACACCTCCCCATTGACTTGCATGGAACGCTGGGTCGTTCTGGTCTGTATAAAAGGTGAAACCCCCCCACCCCCCTTCATAAAATCGATTGCGGAAGTGCCGCTGGTTGGAACCTCTCTGTTGAATTATATTGTCTGATTTTACCCATGTGATCTTCCCAGTTATCTCCAACCAAGGTGTGTAAATTCCAAAGCCTAAATGTCTAATTGCAGCTTCAGCCCCAGGTCCTGAGGCCCTGGGTCACAAAGCAACTGCTGATATTGCCACATGACCTATTTTGGGTCCTCAGCCCCAATACCGAAATGAATATCTAAGCCCTACATTTATGCCTAATGTTATCAAAAACCTAAACCGCATACACGTCATTTGATAAAACATTTTTTAAAACACATTCTGGTATGTTACTGTGTAATTAGTAGTTAATTATTATGGAAGTGTATTTCATAAATTTGTTAAGTAAATAAAATCTGCAAATCTTCTCATTATGACAAAAGAGCTATTTATTATAATGATCTTATTAAGATAATTTTTTTCACAAACTTGATTTTATGACATAATGACATTTTTTTCTCATAAATTTTAAACTTTCCTCAATTATAAGATATTTTCTTAAAATAATTAAATAAATAAAAATGTTAATATTTATAGGGTATATAGTATTAAAAGAATTACTATAAATGTACTATGTAATTAATAGCTAGGGTTTTTGTAAAGGGTTACTAACTGTTCCTCCTTCCATGCAACATGAACTTTACATTTAAAGGTATAGTCAGTAATTCTGTAGAAAGCTTGTTGATATTTGAACTCTTCCTTCAATGCCATAGGGTGCTCTCTCAAAAGCTCCGCCTACATATTGGAAATGCATTGCCAAGGCTAGGATAGTGTTGTGTGGTGCAGTCTAGATAGCGGGCCATGAGTTTATCTTATGATCGCTGACTTTGCCTCTAAAGCGACAGGCGAAACTATGTGCTAACCAGAAGTCACATGCGGCATGGCGACACCCACCTGCGGAGGACCCCTCCCAAGAGGGAGGCGTTCAGACACTCCGGTGGGGAGAGCCTCCGCTGCACCTCTCCCACGGTGACCTTGTACTTGGAGGTGGAGCTGAGGAGGGACAGACGGCCCGGCACCGAGCAGAACACCTCCGCCGGGTTGGATACAGCGCCCATGCCAAGCCCCTCCTTACCCAGGGACAGAAGCGACAGCGACGAGCCGTTCAGCTTGGACGGAATAGGAACTGTGGTGAGAGGAAGACTTTGTTACTGTACGTATTACTCCTTCAAAAAGTAATAATAATGTTACTTTACTTATTACTTTGTATTAAAAGTAATTAGATACGTTACTCGTTACATATTACTACTAGACAATCACTACCCTGCCTCTCCTCTTCCGAAAAATGACGACCCGTGTAGCCAGATAATTTTAGAATGGAATCCTCTTCATTGGAACAATAATTAACCTTAGGAGTCAACAATCAGCCAAAGTGAAAACATTGCAGCCTCTCAAACCAGATGATTGGACAGGTTGGTTCAATTAGCCTACCCTAAGATTGCAAGGACCATTCAAATAATAAAGCTACGTCTTCATAAGATGGAGGTTTAGAGGGGGTAATATTGTTCTTGTTCTTTCTGAGCAAAAGTCATTTAAAAAAATGAACGACAATTGATTTACATACTTAACCCTCCCACTGTCCTAAGGCATTTCAGCAGACTAGCAACAGAGGGAGCGAACCGCGGAATGTCATATGTCCGTGTTGTGGTTACTGCCCGCTACTGGCGAGTGCACCGGGTCATTTTGACCCATAGGACAGCGCGAGGGTTAAACTTTTATAGTACTTACATTTAAAATAGATTTTTAACTTCACAACTGTTGATTGTGATAGATTTCATTCACTTGTAGTGAATTTCTGTATTTGTTTGTATTAATCTTAGCATACATTTCTTTTCATCCCTGGAAGATAATCAGTCACTTGGACCTGGAAAGTTTTGGACCTTGGAAGTTTTTGCAGAAAAAGGACATTATTCTGAGTTTATGAGCGATGAGAGTTTATGACACTCCTAAAAAGCATGGATATTAACAAGCATATAATCAACATAGCCATTGACATCACTGATATGTGAATGATTGTTCGACAGTGTGCACAGCCTTGCTGTCTTTAATCTATTCAGTGTCATTTTCCCCATGCTGACAGATCTAATTCTGGAGTGCTGCTTGTTGACTCTGTTGTTTCAACAGCAGGTGGCTAAGTTTTAAATCAGTTTCTCACCGAGATTTATTTCTCACCTAGAAAAGCTTGCTTCACACTCACTTTTCTTCATTGCGGTAAACTTTGAGAGTCATATAATCAAGTTTTTAAAAGCCAATTAACTACTTAACTCGCCAATATGCTTTTTATTTCACCAGCAGGGGGAGGTAGTTCCCCAAAATATTTCAAAACAAACTTTGTTGTGTATTTATCCTACATGACTGGCCTTGTGGAAATTACATGGCATGATTCTATTGCCACATAATAAGCAAGGTATAATGTTTGGATTGGCTCTGTACATGCCACCATTGGATCCTTTGAGGCAGACAATTTAATTTAACTCTGAATGATCTCGCTGCTGCTTCTTTCAATTTCCCCAATGAGGCAGTTTGACCTTTGTCTAGTTTGAACTTTGACTCATAAAAATGTAGATGCATGAAAGAGGCTCAAACCCAGTCAAACTATACTGCCAAATGTATGTTCCGGCCGAATTGTTGAAACCAAACAACAATGAAATAAGAAATGTTATATAAGATTGGAATATGTTAAACATTCTGCCTAGTCTAAGTAACTTTTAGACACAACTTTCAAGAGGCAAGGCTCAAAATGGCTGTGTTGAATACTCTGGTCAAAGCTAATCTTTTAGCAAAGATTATTCTATAGGCAAAATGTAAATGTAAATCTTAATGTTGATTTGTGTGTATAAAGAACATTTTTTAGTTTAGTTTTTTTGCTTAATGTCTTTATTGCATAATTTTCTAAACCATTTATTGGTTTTCATGAGATTGGGTATTACAGTACTAAGCCTACTTAAAAAATGAACCACAATTGATTTACATACTTAAATCTGGGATCTGTGGGCTGGGATTTTCATCTGAACTGAGAGGGTTGAATGAAACGAAGCTGTGTGTATGTGCGTGTGTGTGTTTGTGTGCATGTGTCTATGTGTGTGTGTGTGTATCTGTCTGTCTGTCTGTCTGTGTGTGTATCTGTCTATGGGTGTTTGTGCGTGTGTGTGTTTGTGTGCATGTGTCTATGTGTGTGTGTGTGTCCGTACGTATGTGCACGAATGTGTACCTCTAAGATCTGTGTCTCTCTTACCTCCCTGTCTGTCTGTCTGTCTGTCTGTCTGTCTGTCTGTCTGTCTGTCTGTGTGTATCTGTCTGTCTGTCTGTGTGTATCTGTCTCTGTCTGTCTGTGTGTATCTGTCTGTCTGTCTGTCTGTCTGTCTGTCTGTCTGTGTGTATCTGTCTCTGTCTCTGTCTGTCTGTCTGTCTGTGTGTATCTGTCTGTCTGTCTGTCTGTCTGTCTGTCTGTCTGTCTGTCTGTGTGTATCTGTCTGTCTGTCTGTCTGTCTGTCTGTCTGTCT
>JAODUH010000003.1:1696306-1718256 GCA_027564835.1 Typhlichthys subterraneus | reverse complement strand
CACCTGGAGTAGGCACTGCATCGGTTTCCGGCTGAGAACCATGGCCTCAGATTTAGCGGTGCTAATCCTCATCCCAGAATATTTAGCAGAAGCTAAATATTATACTAAATGTTTTGTTAGTAGTGACAAGTTTGTGACTTGAGCTCTGACCTTGCCACACTTGGGTGATCTAATTTTGGAATGTAGTGGCCACTACTTTGAGCGATTTTCTTTGGGGAATGGCCATGAAACTTTAATTTTGGCCAAATATCCAAACTGTACATGATGGGACATTGACTATGTATTTTGTAGTATATTGCCTTAATATTTTATAGTATTTTGAGCAGCATTTTAAATCAGATATAAACCTGTAACTGCAGCTGTCCTTATAATGATGAGATAGTCATGTGAGGCCAGCCAGGATTGCCTTTGTCCTTGTATGATAGATCAAACACTGGCATTCACTCCTGCGGTCAATATTTACAGAGGCACAATCTAACAAACTAACCTCTTTGTATTTCTGTTAATAGAATAAATTAGAAATTATTATTTCTGCGGAGATGTCAAAGGCCCCAGATTCTCCACCTCGGTCCCGCACCAGATCCAGGACCAGATCAAGGTCTTACTCACGATCTCAGTCTAGAAGTCGTTCAAGATCCAGAAAACGCCGCTACAGGTAAACCTTGAAAAGCAAGGCTCGCTCTTGGCTTGTCTCTCTATATGTATATATCTGTATGTTTGTTCCACAGCAATATGTGTCACCCATTTCCAATTACCCATCCACGCTTTTAAATGACCATTGTTGTTAACAGCCCTTTTAATTTTTGCTACATCTGTCTAGAATACCAAATTAACTTGCAAATCAGTGTCCCAATGGCGCCTGCCGTCTGTAGATATGCGCTCTTCTAATATGGTGCTGGCCATATACACCAGTTCCTGTGTGTCTGGCCTGATCTCAGCAGTCCTGCACAAAGCAACAGTGGAATGATTGCTCCTATTTCACTCTTGCTTTTATGCCTCCAGTTGCTCCACACAACAGCACAGTTGCAGCATGCAAATGCACCCTCACCATCTTGAATATGACCATAAGCAAAGTCCCTGCTTCGCACTAAACTACCTATCCTGTAATCTGCAAAGACACAATCTACCGGATGTCCTGTTGATGTGTAACCAGTTTGTTTTTCTAACGTAGATCGCTTTTGTCCAGAACAGGAAACTGCTAAATATCTTGAGGCAAAACTGAATTTTTATACAAACAGAATTAACGCATTGTAGCTTGTTCCTATTTTACATCCCTGTTGTGTTAATAAAATTTGTTTGTTTTAAGTTTGCGCTAGCCCCATGGATGAACTGACATTTTTTGTGTTTTTAAGCTTGGGTCCATTTTCTCCAGTGATTTGCAACATTTCCACACATCTAGTAAATAATTTGTCGAATGTGAAAAGTTAGTCTAGTGAGTTACAACTAGCAGTTCCTCTCACCTAGTGGCTTTACGCTTAATTTAAGCATCCAAGCAGATATGGTGATCTCATGTTCTAGTCAGCTATTGTAAGTTAACTGTAAGATAAATAATTTGCTGTCAAATTCGCCAAATATCTCCTCGCATTTTGCCATTTTGCTATCTTACAGTTTAATGTGTGCTGAAAACACTTGGTTCTGTAAATGAGCCCATGAACAAAGTTGTGAACATTGCTCACAACAACGCCCTTGGCTTTGCAATGTGTGGGGCGGACATATAATCACTCACTCTGTCAATCAATCACGGTAACATTATTTCAAGTTACTGCAATATAAAGTTGCATTTACTGAAGATGGAAGGCTTTGGCCATAGAGCTCACGCTACTCCACGTTAATAAATGTGCTGAAATTGGTAATCAGACGATATATTCCAGTTCATTCGTTAGAATTTGCATTGTCAGTTTTCACATTTCACGAGTTGCAACATATTCCTGCGTCCAAATTAATAGTTAACATAGGCCAGCTCTGCTAATACACTGAGTCCAATACACTTTGGCATGGTTAAAACGGATTAGGCATAGATGGTGCTTAGATACTGACGGTTAGTTAATATTTGATGGTAAAATGTATCTTCGTGTTTGATCATTGAAATTTGCAGCACATGCTCAGCATCACAATGAGCTCCGGAGGCTGAAATTATTTACAATTACATTTATGGCATTTGGCAGACACTTTTATCCAAAGAAACTTCGATGTAGTACATTGGTCATTAGTTGGATAGGTCAAACATCAGCAATTGCAAGCAACCAATATTATATCAGAATAGTTACAGCATTTTGTCATGTCTACTACCATGTCAATATATAATTAAATCATCCAACTCCCTAGTGGCCTGAAAGTGTCATAAGAGCAGAATAGGGATTTACATCTTTTAAAGTATTGTTTTAAGTATATAAGTATTAAGTTTTAAGTATATAAATGAGAGTAGAGAGAGAGAACTAAATGAGTGTATACTACCTCCTCATGGCCACAGTCCTGCTTCCTCCACTTTGTGTGTTCAGACACCAGCAAGATCCAAAGGTCAACGTGCGGGTGTCTGACCGGTTGACAATGTGCTAACTGAAAGTCGCTTTAGATGAACGCGTCGGCTGAATGCTGTAAATGCACATCAGAGATTCCAGATTTAAATCTCTCTGTCTCTCACACTCATGTACATACCCTCTTGTTAAAAATGCAGATATGCTGCCCTGCCGTATATATGGATGTTTTCCATGCAATTCTGAAGGTTTGATGTAGGGCCCCTCAATTATGGAAAAAATTATTTAATTTCGTAAATATTTAAATCACGATTATTTAGTACGGTTACTCACTGATATGTTGCATGTACTGCATCTAAAAAAACGGAAGCAAATGAAGAAATGTACGAGAACAATGTGATTAAGTGAACAGCCCTAGTGTGCTGTTGGTATCCCACACTGCCTCCATTGTGTAGGTCAGTAAAACGAGAGAATTGGGTAAACGAGCAGGTCCAAGAGGCTGTCAACACACGTCCAGTGTGCCTAGTAGGGTTAGGCCGATAAGCCATCCCATCTGACGTGCATCCCGGTGCTGAGCAGGCACCGTGATTAAAAAAAAAAAAAGCAAAGCATGGCGGTAGACATCGTCTGATGCTAATTTGGTTGACATCACCCAGTGCCTAGACACTATTAAAGGCTAGCATCCACCGGACACAACAAGACGAGCTATTGCCTGCTAAAACAAAACAACAAAAAAAGATCTTTGAGTCACAGCTGAAACTGTTTATTTATCAACATTTATTTTATTATATGTAAAGTAATATGTAAAAAATGTACTGCTTCTGCCTATTGGGATAAGAACGCATTCTTTCAATGTAATTATTCAAACAAGGCCAATAGTATTCTACTCTGCAATGTAGACCTACTAGTCATTACACCCAAATTATATTATGTAAACAATAACGTGTTGAATCTCCTTGCGTCTAAAATGCCATGCTAAATTTCCTACCAAGTGCTGCAGAATGTCAAGCATTTTGTATACATTTTTTGTATTGGATTCTGCTTTTGATGATCTTACTGGCCGTCGGTGCGACTTGGGCGTGTTGCGACAATTCGACAACATGTTTAATTGGTGTTTACTGCCACAAAAAACACATCCGCAGTCGCCTGCAGACATCCTCTGACCACCAGCGATACTGAGTGGAGTTCATGGTTGGCCGACCGCGTCCATGAAAGTAAACTAAAGGGGTAAACGAGCCAATAGTAATTGTTGTTGTGTTTCTCCCCCCACCTCCAGCTCCCGGTCCCGTTCTCGCTCCAGGTCCTACTCTCCGTCCCACAGGAACTACCCGTCCAGGGACTACCAGAACAACCGGGGGGGCTTCAGGCCCTATAACCGGGGCTACCGCAGGCCATACTACTACCGAGGTAGGAGCAGGGGATACTTCCCCCGCGGACGCTACCAGAATCGCGGCGGTGGCGGCGGCGGGAACTACGGCTACCGGGCCAACAACTGGCAGGGTGGTGGCGGTGGGGGGGGCGGCGGCGGCGACAGAGGTGGAGGCGGGGGCGGCTGGCACGACCAGGACCACCACTCTCACAGCCCCAGGAGGGGGCGCTCTCGCAGCCGCTCTCGCACGCCCAGGAAGCGCTCTGGCAGCCGCAGCCGTTCCCGGTACTCGGAGCGCTCGTCCTCCGGCCGCTCGCGCCACTCCAGCTACTCCTCCCGGTCGTCGTCCCCGCGGCGTCGCGCCGGCAAGGGCAAGCCGCCGAAGGACCCCAAGGACAAGGACCCCAGGGATAAGGACAAGCCCGCGGAGGGCGCCGCCCCAGAGGCCGTGGGCGCGGTGGCGGAGGGCGCCTCCATAGAGAAGGCGTCGGGGGGTAAATGGATCAGCTACGACGCCAGCCCCAAGCAGACCAGTCCGCGCGCCGGAGGCAAGGAGGACGCCGAGGGAAAAGGGCCCGCCAGCGGCCTGTGGAGAACCATAGGCGGCAGTGGCTCCGCCCCCTCGAGCAAGAGCCCCACCGAGTCCGAGTCAGCCGCCTCCTTCGGTGGCTTTGGGTTCTTTTCAAAGGAAGACGCCAAGGTTACCTCTGCCTTCAAAAAGTATGTGGGCTTGCTTCTTTCTTTGAACACAACGCTTCTGCTTTTTCTCCCAGATGTTTCTGTTGTTTTTTCTTTTCCTCCCATATGTGACATGTTATTATCTTTCAAATATGTTTAGTCTGTGCCATCTACAAATCACCTTGGAGGAATAAAGGTTAAAAGGAAGGCATTTTAACTGAAACGACAAATTGAAAAAGTAGCTGGCTGTTTTCCTCTTTACACTGAATGGAGATTGTATGAAACCCCCCCTTATTTAGGCGCCAATGGTTAAGTGAGTATAATTATTGCACTGTGAGTCCTGGTTTTCAGTGTTGCTTTAGTGATGGGCATTTCCAATACTAAATAACGATCAGCGTCGATGCATACTCATTACATTTCTGGCTAGACTTTCAAGATGGGCAAACATTGGCCATAGGTAATATGTAAAGTAAGAGTAATCTTTTATTTATTCTAACATTTTAACTCTTATTATGCATATCTTTTTGTATTAGTCAATGCCCATCCCTAATGTGTTTGACACTCTAAATATTGTTTACTTGTTCAGTGTCTTTTTCTTCCCATTTTCCGTGTGACAATTGAACGGGTGTAAATCCCGCTGCCCTCACTCCCTTCCAGGTTCCTGGCAGAAAACAAGGGCAAAAAGCCTCCCGCTGATAAAGAGAACGGGCGCGAGAAGGAGCAGAGCGTCGGCGAACGCGAGTCGGAGAAGAGCAAGGCGGCGGCCCTCTTCACCACGACCTTCGAGAACCCCAAAGAAGAGAAGGCGTCGCCCTTCTTCGACGCCGGCGAAGAGGAGTTCCTCAAGTCCCACGGGCTAAAGGACGCGGACGAGGAGCGCGCGGATGCCAAGCCCAAAAACACGCTGACGGCGCGCGACGTCTTCGGCAAGTGGGGCGAGGAGCCCGGCTATGCCGCCGCCGCCGCCTCCTACGCGAAGGAGAAGGGTCGCCGGGACAACGCGGAGGAAGATGCGGAGGAGGAAGCCGAGGAGGAGGTGTACCGCGCACGCAAGCACACCTCCAAGAAGGAAGAGAAGTCCAAGAAGAAGAAGGAGAGGGCCAGGAGGAGCCCGTCTCCTCTGGTGGTGCAGCCTCGCAGCTCCACAAGCAAAGAGAGGCCCCTGTTCCCAGCAGCCCTTGCACCCAAGGAGGACTCCACCGCACCTCGCCTGTCGGCCAGCAGGGCGGATTTCGAACTAAAAATGAGCGCCTTGGATGAGATGCCCAGGTAGGGGTTAGGGCTGTGTGTGTTTGTTAATTGACTCGTCCATTACACGTTGATACACTTAATAGTCGACACCAGAAAGACTAGTCTGTTAAATGTACCTTATATAATTGCACTGTAATTGTTTAACCATAACCAAATTGTGTTCGGTACCCTAACCAAATCGTATTTTATATCCAACTGAACACAATTTGGGTATTGTGATCAACAATCAAATGGACCTTTTAAAATACATGAATGTCTTAAACCTCATTGATTAAACTGTTTTTGTTACTTTTAGACTAGTCGACTAGTCTTAAGATCTAAGTCTGGGGAAACTAGCTGAACACCCCCAATAGTAGTGTAATGTGCGTTCATATTGCAGGTATGGAACACATTTACTTCCTACTCTACAGTAGGTTCTACATTTAATTCTATACATGCTGGGTAAAAATGTGCAATGCTAACTATTGTAGGGAATGTTAACAATAGTGTTAGAAGCACTGCTAGAACTGGAAGTTGGCAAGAATGACTGACCCTGCCTTTTAACGGCTGACTTACTGATTTATTTGATGTTGGTGTAAATGTGTTCCTTTCGTAGTTTTAACATACTGCTCTTTGTCTTCCAGCGCCTTGACTAAGGAGCGCCACATGCCCCGAGATCTAGCGATGCCCAGTAAGAAGGAGCAGGAGTTCCGCTCCATTTTCCAGCACATTCAATCAACACAGCTCCTGCGCAACCCTACAGAACTGTTTGCCCAGCACATAGTGGCTATTGTGCACTACATCAAAGGTACAGTAGTGTGTCTGTGGGGCCTGGCATTCTCAGGACTTGCTGCAGGGTTTAGACTGGATGCTCTCCAGCTCTCTCTTTGAACGTGCAAAACATGTCGTACCATGGCTCAAGCTGTGAATGTTGCGGTGTTTGTTAATGTTATCTTAGAATTGGCGTCTCTGACCATATGTGCGCTGCATATGGTCACAGACGCCAATTCTGAGATAACATAAAACTCGTAAGAAATAGGTTAATTGACACTACTTGGGGCTGAAAAAAATGATTTCCTTAATCATAAAATAATAAGAGCGGAACACCAAAAGGTTTGTTTATCCAGTAGATCCCACACAAATGACTAATGCTGTTATTTGATAGATTATTAAACGGGAAGAAAATGTAAGATGGTGGAATATCTGACTTGGTGTGTGTGTGTGTGTGTGTGTGTATCTATGAATGTTAATCATACACTATGTTGTCTATTTTCAGCCCAATTCTTCCGCTCATCGGACATGTCTTTAAGTGAACGCTTTGCCATGTACCAAAGAAAAGCTGCAGAGGTAGAAATGATGAAGCCGAGGAAGAGTCCAGAAATCCACAGGTATGTGTTTTATAACAGCGGATGTTGTTGTGTAAGAAGCATGTGTGCACAAGGCACCAAGCAGACACCTGGTACCTGTTGACATGTGGTCTTCTCCCCTCCCTCAGGAGAATCGATGTCTCCCCCAGTGCTTTTAAGAGGCATTCTCACCTGTTTGAGGATATGGAGGCGAGCGGATATAAGGTGACAGCCTTTTTGGCATTTGTATTGTTTGGAAGCGAAAAAACATTCTCGACGGTCCAAAGCAGCAGTATTGAGCTTTGTGCTTTTCTTTCAAAGGATGCATATATCTAAATCAAAAGAGCCCGATTGCGTATTGTAAATGCCAAGCGAGCCCCCCCAGCCTATGAGATATGGTTATTGATTGGGTATGTGCGAACGCAAGCAAAAGGCTAACAGGAAGTGACTTATGATCCGAGTCCAAGCCTCTCAAGGGACCCTTATCAATGCCATTACCTTGTAAGTATTTCTCCTGAAAAATCCACCAAAAACCAACTGTGACATGATCGTATGCTTTGTGTTGATGCCATAATGTGCATGTGACTGGCTCCTGTGACAAGTAGACGTTGACAGTGGTAATGATAAAAAAAGGGAACCTTTTTTCCTTCTTCCGTTCTGTACTGCAAATTGTGCATTTTTCTGTAACGTAGGGAGTGAATTAGTAGATTACTACATCAGTGTGTGCGTTTAATTTCTTGCGACGGACATGGTACTTGTGTTTCTTTGTCACACAGAACATTTCCATGAGCACACCAGTACCACTAAGGGAACATTGAGTCTGCTAATAGGGTCTAACGTGCACACGGCTCTCTATCTCTGCAGGACGCTGGTAAAAAAGTCAAAGGTGACGTGATGGACTTGCGCCTGGATATTGAGAGGCGCAAAAGGTTCGCTGGGAAGGATCGCGATTACAAGCGGGACGGGGGAAAGAGTTCAGGGGGCTCCCAGGGACCCAGCAGAGAGCGCTCCTCAGAGAAGTCTGCCAAGCACCATAAGAAGTCCAAGTAGGTTTGACTTGAAGCGCACACACGTTCACAGTATGTGAGCCAAAGCACAAACGCGTTCCTTAGTGTTTTATAAAGTTAACCTCGACTCCCATTAGTTACCAAAGAAATGCTTCTGACACGTCTACAAAGATGATCTAATGTTTGTGCTAGTATATGTATTCTAGATGAATTGAGTATGAACATTTTAATGTAATTTAAGCATTTAAAACACTTTTTCCATCATGTGTTGTGTGTAGTATTAATTTGCTGCGTGCGAAGTGCATTATGAGCTTATTGAGAAAGATATTGTTTCTCTATAATTCATCTTGGTGGTGAAACACTCAAATCTACCCATTATGAGAAATTACAATATGGGACTTTTCCCCCTTCATTTCCTGCACTTTCAATGCAGTTAATAGTAAGACCTCTGCAATAAAGCCGGCACGCATCCTATAATATCCATCTTGATTATTTAATGACATTAATCAGCCTGTAAACCTCACTCATGCTTTCTCACAGGAAGAGCAAAAAGAAGCGAGACCGCTCTCCATCTTCCTCGTCATCCTCGTCCTCTCCCTCCCCGTACCCTCCGCCTTACAGAGGCAAAGACTACATGGGGGAGGGGGCGGAGCCAATAGAGGAGGGCTATCACCAGCGCTATCCCCCGAGGGACTACCCGGGCCCCCCAGACAGAGGGCCCCGGGATTACGAGGGCCACGGCATGGAGAGAGGCAGGGGACGTGGATTTGTGAGTGTACTTTAGACACACACACACACACGTGTGTGAAGTCTTCAACGGCTCTTGGTATATCACAATACTGAACATGTCAAATTCTGAGTTTGCATTCTGGATACACTCGTGTAAACGTACTGCTCGTTGAACATCCCCCGAGCATTGCTGGCTAACTTAGGTTGCGGCTTCAATGGTTTCCCATTTTTAAATTTTTTGAGGTTTTTAGGATGGAAACTTCTCGACATTGCAAGGTTAAGATGCATATGTTAAGCGGCAAATGGTTAGAAGAATATGGTGTTTCTGTCCCCAATGACAAAAAAACTAAACCCTAAGTAAAACAATAACTACAATACATCCTCCATTTCATGTACTACATTATTACTATTTGTATTATTATTATTAGTTTGTCTTAAATCTGGCAAATCTGCTATTTGCTTGTATTGCTTGCTCTGAATGCCAGTGAAATGTCCTGAAGTGTGCGTGTGACTTCAGTTTCCCAGGATTAGAGGAAGGGGTTGGAACAGGGGCAATTACCCTGGAAACAGCAACAACGGCAATCCTCCTGTAATGAACCCCCCAGTGCGCCCCCCAGAGGAGGAATGGGACCCCGAATACACTCCCAAGAGCAGGAAGTATTACTTGGTGGGTATCTGAATCTCGTGGTGGTGTTGATGAATTATCTTAAAAATGTTTAACTCATTCTGTATATATTTTTATAAATATTGAAGATATTTGAAGTGGAGAATAATTAATATTGTGTTTTTACACAGCCTGTCTGTAAATGGGAACACAAAGGCCCTGGAAATAGGTGGGGTGGGATTAGGAGAACTGAGTAATAATAATACCAGGAAGGTCAGGTAACCCTCTAAACCCGAAATCCGCAGATGTGCATATTTTGTATCAATTAGATGAAATAAAATGCATCTATTCATTTATTTCTATTTTTTTCTTCTTTTTTTTTAACATAGTTTGAAAGTTAGTCAAGGCATGGAGCAATCAAAATGTCTTTCAAACAAACTATACACTACTTAAAAAACACAATGGACATGCATCATTATATTGCATTTTAAAAACTGATTATAAAGAGGTAAAACAATAAGCTTTTACTACTGCAGAAATGCTTATCAAAACAGTGAAAACAACCCTAAAGGTCGCCGCCTACTGGCGTCGTCGTTCGGCGGTGCGTCAAGGAATGCAACGTTCAAAAGGTAAAGTCAAATTGACGGAGGAGCTCAGACCCCTGCAGATATTCAATGCATGTTTATGGCTTGACGGCCAAGAGATAGAACAGCGTTCTAAACCTTGGCGTCGACGCGTGTTAGACGCTGCCAGTGGGCGTAGCCCTTTAGAGTTCAGAGGGTTAAGAACCTGCTCTTATCTATCTACAATGATGGCCTGTTAGAGGTTGAACAATGCTTCTATATGTAAGGGGTGTAGAGGTTAAATAAAAATACTACACAGATCGACGACAGCATTGTTGGAGTTCCAGTAGCAACAATATCAATATCGGTATGCCTGACTGTACCTATCTTATTCTAAGTGTTGAGCTGACCTGCTCTGTCGTCGTCCCCACTCCACCCAGCATGACGACCGCGACGGGGAGAAGACCTGGGTGGACAACCGGGGCCGCGGCCGGGGGGCCTTTCCTCCTCGCCGCGGCCGCTTTGTGTACCGCAAAGGTGGCGGCAGCAGCCCCAAGTGGACCCACGACATGTACCAGGGCAGCGAGGAGGGCGAGCTGGCTGACGACGGCATGGAGCCGGAGCATAAGGATAAGGCCGGGGGAGACGCACCCATCCCCAAGTGATGGTAGAGTCCTTGCAGCAGGCCACCGCTGGGCTTGTAGGGAGCTACAGGGGTAGAGGCGCCTCTTCGGTTTTGGTTTACTGTTGTTTTTCCAAATCCCCCCACCCATCTTTTTTATTTCATGGTTAGAATTAAAAATGCTAGTTTTTTTTTTTTTAGCCTGATGACAATTTAGGTAAAATAAATCTTATTGTACACCAGATTTTTTAATTTGATTTTGTGTCTGGTTCCCTTGCTGCACTGGTGTTTATAATTTAGGAGTGAAAGTATATATGGCCTGCTAAGGTGTGACGCGGTTAATATTCTCTGAAAATAAGCCAGGAGAGCAAATGATGCTGTGCCTTAGAAATGAACAATACAGTGATTGGTGTAATTCTCTTATATTCTCTTTCCCTTTCTATTCTGCTCAAGTGAAAGTACATACATGATGTATTGTTCTTTTCTGGGCTGTACTAAATCTTTTGCATGATGTATGATTTATACCTCGCTCCATGGGACCAATCGATGGTGGCCGTAAGGCTTATAATTTTAATTTGCTAAACTTTTCTCACAAATGTGGCAGTTCAACTCATGATGATTCTCTGCTACACAATAAAATTTTTATTTGACATTTTTTGCAATGCAAGTGGAACCGATTGGCGCCATTTTGCTTACCATAGCTTTAGGTAGTATAGGTAAGTGGGCACTCATGTTTAGATTTTGAAGAGCAGTTATAAAAGTAAGATGTGGATATGTACAACTTTTTCTCTGTAGCAGTGTGATGGGTATTTACAGTTAATATTGCAGTTTGAGTGAGCCTGTGTAAAATACCAATACCGCACTTCAGTTACATTTGCGCTCATAAAATGTATTAGATGATAGGGGAATAGTATCACAACATTTTGTCATGGTAGCCTAACTGGTTTGTGAATATAATTGCGGTGTTCTATCTTATGCTGTACATGTACAGGATTGGGAGGCTTTTTTTTTTTTTTTTTTTTTTTTACTGCATCTTAAATTCTGAATTCTTAAATGTATTTTAATTTTCAATAAATATTCCTTTTATTTCAGTTGAATTTTGTCTTTTGTACAATTGTTTTTAATGCTTTTTGTGAAACTATTGTATTTTTAAAAATCCTAGTCAAAGTCATTATGGCTGATTGTTGTATTTTTGGTGTCTTCTAAAATGAAACTAGTGACGTTCCCAACCAGAATCTTAGACGAAGCACATAAGCACCCTCTTTTCAGGTGTGGTGAATTCACAAACCGTCTGTGCTAGTAGGCCTATTTTACTGTGTGGTGTAATCGGTGTTGGGCAATTTACTCAAGAATTGTAGTAAGTGACTATTTAAGTATTTATTCAAAAAGTAATATCATTACTCTTAATACCCAGTAATAAGTAATTACGTTACTAAATGACTATAATTACGTTCACAATCACTACCCCTGCCTTGCCTGTTCTGAAAAATGACAACCATGTGTAGCCAGCTCATTATTTTTATTTAATACTGTTTATTGGAACAATAATTAACCTTAGGAGTCAACAATCAGCCAAAGTGAAAACATTGCAGCCTCTCAAACCAGATGATTGACAGGCTGGTTCAATTAGCCTACCCTATGTTTGCTAGGACCAGAAATCACCAGATGATTCATCCAATCAACTGCTAACAAGTATTTTTTTGAAAGTAGTAGACATTCACAGTTTGTACGGCTCCCCAGATGGACTTTTGACAACAATTCATCTGGAATGTCAGATTAAGCCTACTGTGCATGTCGACGATCAAATGAACACCCGTCAGTATCTGTCAATATCTAATGAGAATCGATACAAATTACAGATACAGGATAATGGTAAGCTTAATGAGTTATTTCAGCTACCTGAAACGTCTCTAACACTAGCCTAGTGGTTTCCCCACAGTGTTTTTCTCTTCACATTAGCAGGTAAAGCAAACGGAACAATAAGATATAGCCTACTATCGACATGTCTTTAAACAAAATATTGCAAAGTAGCCTATACGTTGATTGATTTTTGTTGTCAATATGATACGATGAAACTGTCTTAGAGTAAAATTAGTCTGCCTATTACTCTAACTAATTTACTAATAGTCTACTTTATGTTCCGCTAACTTGCGTAGATGGAGTGAAGACAGCATGCAAAACATGGAAGTCTCATATATTCAGATCAGTGCCCCATCTAGTGGTAAAAGTAAATATGACACGTTGAAATCAAGTTCAAGTAATGTCGAAAATAATTTCCACTTCCACAAAAGATTAAGCCATGATGATCATGAACCAAAAAAAGGATAATGAACCAGTCGTTATCACTTTATGGTTTGGCAAACGGTACAGGAGCATGCGAACAAGTATAGCGCTTCATTGACACCCAGGGTCTTTGTTTTCTGTGAGAAATATACAAATAGTCTACTGGTGCACAAACAATGGGCAATTTAATCTAAATACTTCTATTCACATTCTTGTTATATGGAACCCATGCCAAATTCACGGAGGTCACGGGGTGTAATTTTTCAGAAGGGGCGAGGCAGGGTAGTGATTGTGAAAGTATTATAGTAATGTAGCTAGTAATGTAACTAATGTAACTAATTACTTTTTATACTAAGTAATAGGTAAAGTAATATTATTACTTTTTGAAGGAGTAATGAGTAACTAGTATCTAATTACAATTCCTGAGTATCTTGCCCAACACTACTGTCAGCGTGGCTATCAAAATTCATTCAAACGCGCATTTTGCAAGAAGAAATTGCGTGCAGTTTAAATACGATATGTTTGAATCAATAAACTACATTTATTTAGGCTAGATTACAGTGGCATGTTATTATGCATTTAATTAGGCCTATACAATTAGGTGTACTGATATTATGTTAGTTTAGTTGCGTTTCCGTACAGTGCGTGCATAAAATATACAAACTATCTGAAAATCTTTGGCTTAAACAAATAATAAAACGCTTTGAATTTCATGGATCGTTAAAAGTGGACAAAACATTATTAATGTATGTATGCCCTCTACTGGTTAAAAGGTTACATTTAATGTAGTTTAAAATGCCTTTTGTTGTTGTTAGGCTATTACTATTATTAAACTGTTGTTAGAAGGAGAACAATCGGTTTTGTTTGCCATTTTTATTAATGTATTTACTGTAGGCAAATATTGTGCTATTATATGTTTTGTGTTATTACAAGTGCTATTACATGTTTTTGAAAATCAATTTCCCCACTGCATAAATAAGAACAAAACATGTTATTTATTTTGAGACCTGTACCTTTGGAAATATTAAATAAATGAATGACATGATATGCAAATTCAGAATTTTCTATTAATTTATCTTATGTGATACAACTGTTTAACTCATATTCTACTAAAAGTATATGGGTGTCCATTTTACTGTTGTAAATGTACTACCCATTGGAGGGTATTATTTAGCCTAATGTTATAGTTCTAAATAGTGTATCGTTTAATGTTGGGTTATGTGTGAGCATGTTGTCAATGGCTGGCTTATTCTCACATATACACATATCAAATAGCTTATGTCCTGCAAACAACATTTTACATTGTCCTGAGGAAAGAAGAATTTCTGAAAGATTTTATACAAAGATAACGTAACTCATAGACTAAATTTTAACAAAGATATATACATATAGCCTGTATGTCTATAGCTATGTCGTCAGAAGTGTAATTAAATAAATACATATTTTAAAATGTACGCAATATTTCGTGTATATGTATGATTTTCTTTTAAAGACAAGTGACGACTTAGTTTATTGTTCCCAAGTGGAAATTATTTTCGACATCACTTGCACATTATTTCAACGTGTCATATTTACATAAACCACTAGATGGGGCACTAATCTGAATATTTGATACTTCCAGCATGCGTTGTCTTCGCTGCATCTTCGCCGGTCTATTAGCGGAACATAAAGTGGACTATTACTTAGTAAATTAGTCACATACATTAGTAGCCGTTAGTAAATTAGAATGTGTGCTTCAAGTAGACTACCATATCCTACAATGCTTTCTCAGTCGTTCTGTTATTTTATTTTATTAAGTTCTGTGTTCAAGGTCATACAACTTCAAATGTGAATAATAACACACAAGAATAAACTAAATGGACAAAGATAATCTCTATGTCGGACATTAATACATGTATGATTATAAAAAGTAACGTTATTTTATTATTAATTGGCCAAAACCAACCAGTTCCCAAAGTTGCAACACTTCAGAGGCCCTAACCTCCCGCTGTCAGACAACACCCCCTGCCCCCCCCCCCCCTTCCTCCTCCAACCCGTCATGTTCTTTGTGACTCATCCATACATACTCCCGCATCGCCTTCCTAACTATCTCAGTCTTCCATACCTCCTTCCGAGTGCTCCATCAACCCAACTTTACTCCAGCATATTGACTCGGAGCTCCACCATGCTATGGAAATCCCGGACAAAGACGGAGCTGTATGGCCTACAGGTAGGCTAAACATGTCGCTTATTTGTAATGTTGGACAGTATATAGCCTAAATTGCGTCCACAATAGGCCTATATTAAGACTATTAAGAGTAGCCTAGTTAGTGAGTTTTAACAAAGTCGTTGAAAAAGCCCGACTGATTTGTACAATAATCAGTTTGTTTTGTGTTTGGTGATGAGAATTATATTTATAGGCTATTATATGTACATTCTGTATATTTGATAACGACTGAAATGTCAGAATAATAATCCGATTTCCTGCATGTGGCCACTGTATTTTAAATATTGTATTATTTTTATTATCGACCTTTATTATTTGTCCAATTATACACACAGCCTTTGTGCGTAAAACGTAGCCAGGAACACCCTATAGATCCCATAAAGGTAAAACGCAGGTGGCCAACCAAATGCCCAACTGAATTATATCTCTTTAAGTGAAACAGACTCCCCCTAGACCCCTCCCATCATTCCACCGAGTGCACACTGAACCTATAAGAGCCAGGCGCTCATGGAGAAAAGCAAGGATTCACTCTGTCCGCCGCGACGCTTAGCGGCGTTCGTTTGTCCGTGCGTAAAATATAAAAATATATCTGAAAATCGTAGGCCTAAACAAATATTAAAACGCATTGAATTTCATGGATCGTTAAAGGTGGACAAAAATTGTCCGGATTACAACTTCGATTCTTTGTTGACATATTTCGCTATATCTTCTTGATTTTCTTAAATTTGGGAATTTATAGACTAGAGAACCAGATGTTAGTCCACACCTATTCGGCTATGGTGAGTGCCTGGGTATGCTATTCTTTTTAAATTTACGCCTTTATTACACTATCTGTAAATGTAGTTTTATTTAACTTAAAGTTGATTTGACACTGTTGCCCTCCTTCTGAGATCAACGTGTGCGCACGCACAGTTACAGCCAGGGAGACCATGGTGTTAATTGTCTAGTCTATGGACCAGCATATTACAGAGAATCACACTGGAAACACTGGAACAATTCCATTAAATGTGATACAGCAGTGAGTTTTGCAGCTTTGATGATGACACCAGAACTATTTAAGAATACCGTGAGAAATTAGCGCACAAAGTGAGTTTCCTGCTTGTGGCAATATACGTGACCAACGTTAAGCTTCATATATTGCTGTTTGTGTGATGCAGGCGCCAACAGATAATGGCCAGCGATCCAGCAGAATTGATCTAGGTGACCCATCTTTAGAAAATCCAATTTTGATATGGCAGTGTGTGGGAAGAAATGTAGGCTAGTGGTCTACAGCCTACATATTGTCTTTTAAAACGAAAAACGATCAAGATTGAATAAATGCATGTGTTGGCTTGTGATTTAGAAACTTCTATAATGTTTTCTAAACGTTTTCCTCGTCTTGTTTGAACTGTTGTTGAAAATTTAAACTTTTGTATTAGAACAGAGGATAATTTGTGAATAGTTGTTTTGGCGTCGTAAATATAGGCTACACGCACAACCATTCCATTATTTATTGTTGTCATTCTGAAATGATCCCCAATTGATTTTGCGTGTAGCTACATCTTTACATTACATTATTTGCAGGTGGAGAACATGTCCCGGGGCGGCGCGTTGTTGTGTATTACCTGCCCTTTTGAGGGTCTTGGTGGTCGTGACCTTCGTGACACTGTTATATATGCAGCAATGCCACGAGCACTGGGCGGCCTTGCGCGTCACATCGAACGAAGTTCTGTTAAAGATTCTAACAGTTCAATTTCGTTTTTATTTTTATTTTCTCAGTTTGTTGTATTCAATCTGTTGTATAGACTATATATTTCATATTGTTTGCATCAGCTGTGTTGTCTCATTCGACCTTTAGCTTAAATCATCTTTTAATTGACGTTGACCAATATTTGCAGAATGTATAGATATTTTCGCACGCACCAACGTGGTACTGATACTGGCACTACTGATTCGGATACTGTAAGATTGATCACACTTATAACGTTTTGGTGGTGGATCCCGCAGGAGCGCGCAGACGGACTGACCGGCTCTTCCCCGAGCGGGCGCCTCTCCCAACTGTCCTCCCTGAACCAGGCGGCCTATTCCTCTGCTCCTCCGCTCTGCCACACTCCTGCCTCGGACTTCCAGCCTCCGTACTTCCCTCCTCCGTACCCGCAGTCGTCTCTATCCTACTCCCAGGGTCAGGACGCGGGCTACTCCCACCTGTCAGACCCTTACCCCTCCATCAACTCCCTTCACCAGCACCAGCAAGCGGCCTGGCACTCCCAGAGGTCACGCTCCGAGGACGGAGGTCTCCTGTCACAGTCCCACCGGGCGCTGAGCCTCGACCCCCGGCGGGATTATCCCGGCATGCCCCGGCTTCTGCACGGACTCGGGGAGGGGGCTGCCGCACTCGGCGACGGTCCTCTCGGCATGCACCTCGCACACCACGGCCTGGACGACATTCAGGTGGGCTCACTTTTGGATGGGATTAATGGATGGAATTAATGGATGGAATTAATTTGATTTATTCGGTATCTTAATATCTTGTTGCATTATTGCCACTTATATTGGTATATTTCCAATTGGAAATATAACATATTTTAAGTTTAAAATGTTGACCATAATGGCTAAAGTTATATAGTCACAAAATATCCTCTCATATTATTTTATTAAAACCTTATTCATTTTATTCTGGATACTGTCTAATGGTGTATTTAAATAGAAGAAAAAGCTATTTAAATTCCATAAAAATAAACTTTTAGTAGCCTATATGCGATTGATTTGAATAAAATTAGGCCTACAGCCATTTACGGTATAGGTTATAGCTACAGTCACATGCAGGATACTATGTTAATTGCATATAAATCTCAAATGTAAAGCGGTTTCATTAGATAGGGTATAATTAAAATGAATCGAAAAAAAAAATAAAATACACACGTTTTATCAAAACCCTAATGAGGAATAAACGATTAAGCCATCGAGTCATTATTTATTTGCTGAAACAGTTCCCTATTAACTTAAATTTTTATTGATGCTTGTAATACTTTAGCAGGCCTATATCTTCAGAATTAATTGTTTTTTATTCTATCCTGCAAAAACGTTAAATTGAATAGCATTGGTATTAACCAAAAACGGCGCATATGCAATATAGGCTATAGTTTTAATGATTCTTGTTTTAACAACTCTCAGGCAAATAACTAAATGATTATGCGGTCTTCTGAAACAATATCTCCACATACAGCCTGTGCAAATATATTGTTTGGAATATTTAATCAATTATTCTAAAAATTTCCATTTGGATGATATTGTAATATTTGGGATTATTCATGGTCAATGTCAATGTTACCATTGCCTCGAAATAATAATAAATGAGCATGTTTATTATTTTGGAATGTCACATTCGCATCAAACCTGAGGACATACATGTGAACCCGCATCTTATTTCTTATTGCTTTAGCGCACATTTTGGCAACAGTTTCAGTGGATTCTACACGCCTGCAGCAGGTGCAAATGCAGCCGCAGTTTGTTGGCAAATACCCCCCCCCCCCCCCCCCCCACACACACACACACACACATGCACACACACACACACACGCACACACACACCAAAGAATTGCCCGAGACCAATTGATTTCTCTGGTCATTAATAGAAAGGAACGGCTTAGAGAGTCAGTCACCCCGACCGTGTTGATGTTAAACGCACCCCAGTTCGCTGATGAGGACTTTCATTTGATTAATGGATCGAATATTTGCACATGCATCTGACATTGGGTGTAGTTATTAGGACTCAAATAGTAAATATATGGCAAATCTTGGTTTGTGTTAAACTTACATTTTAGTCTATTCTAATAAATTGTAATTTACAACATTCTAAACACCTACATTCAACAATACAATACTGCTCCTTATAAAATATTAATAATTATGGATACTTTATTGACATTAAATATATCAAGTATAAAATAAATGAGCTAGTTCATATCCTACAGTATCTATAATTTTATATTTGTACCTCATTCTATAGTTTTCACACAAACTCTCATATTAATATACATTTTGTTAATGCACATTACACATCAATAATGTCAATAACACAATACTTATTCTAAATACATCTAGAAAGTTGTGTTTTCAAACACAGAGCCATAAAGGAACTATAAAAACATTAGACAAAGGGGTATAAAGTGTATTTCACATGCAGTATAATCTAAACTAAATATGACAATGTCCCAGTTTATTAAATATCAGAGTAGCCAACTGTCTAAACATATGGAGGTTATAAAGGCTTGGCCTGTGTGACATAGACAGGCTGGGTATTGGCTGTGAATAAATGATACCGACTTTATCTGTGTGTGTGATTCAGGGAATGGAAGAAGCTTCAGCCCTGGGCATCCTTGACCACTCTGTCATTAAAAAAGGTAAGGTGTGTGTGTGTGTGTGTGCGTGCGAGTGTGTGTGCGTGTGTGTGTACCTTTATGGGTGTGCGTGCATATGCTGGGGGTTGGTGTTTAGGGAGGGATACACACCAATGCCTCTCTCCCTCTCTCAACACAAACACACACACACTATAAATAATTCTGTTCTGCTATTTCATTTGAAGTCAAGAAGAAGCTCTAATACTGGCTGCAGACCTCACCCTAAAGGCACACATTGTTAATGAACTGTTCATGGTCACATGAGAGAGGAGAGGGATGGGGGTTGGCACAGCATAGAGGAGGATAGCGGATGGGAGTGTGATTAAAAGATGTACTATCGCTCCGATATTCAACACACAAAAGGGCATGTTACAACTCTGATTTAGTAAAAATGTCCCCCATTTGAAACCAAAGGCATTTTAAGATTTTAACACCTAAATATTAGTAATCACTTATTTTATTATTATAATAATAATAATAATATAATCGAAAAAATATATGCAATACATTATACATTTTAACACCTAAATATTAGTAATCACTTATTTTATTATAATAATAATAATATAATCGAAAAAATATATGCAATACATTATACACTAGAAACACTAATACTCCCTTAGAATTATACATTTGCTCCATGTCACCACATACAACAATAATATTTAGACTAACAAATTGCCACTGTGTACAATAAAGTGCATCATAATGTATCACAAGTTTCATGTATATATTGTTTTACTGTAGTTTATAATGTACGGTATTGCATCACCATATTGTATGCTTGATTAAAACTCAGTGGCAACACTCCACGGCACACAAGGCAATTAACAGACGATTAATTGAACAGCCGCCATTCTGCAGTAGAAGTATCAATTAGTTGCTCATGGATGATAGGGTGACCAAAAACCTGAAGCCTGAGAGAGGGCCTGAAAAACACCCAGGGACCACTGAGAAAATACTTTAAGGAGATAATGAGGATGCAGGGGCTCCAGATAGAGAAAGAGAAGGCCGTTCCAAGGAAGAGACGGCTTACAAAAAAACAAAAAACAAAGCTTCACGGGAGCCCTGTCTCTCCAGCGCTGCGGTATGGCCAGCTGTGAATGGGTGGCTTGTTGATCGGGGAATGTGTGTCGCACAGTGGGCCGTCTGCAGAAGAGGCCCATGTCCCGCCCCACCCCCACACACTACGACAGGAGAGACACTAGTGCAGATAAGCCAAGCCGTGACCAGTGCCAGGGACAGACACACAGACACACAGAGACAGATACACACACACACAGACACACACACACAGAGACAGAGACAGATAGACAGACAGACACAAACACACACACACACAAACACCCATAGACAGATACACACACAGACAGACAGACAGACAGATACACACACAGAGACAGATACACACACACACAGAGACAGAGACAGATAGACAGACAGACACACAGACACACAGAGACAGATACACACACACACAGAGACAGACACAGATAGACAGACAGACACAAACACACACACACAGAGACAGAGACAGACACAGATAGACAGACAGACACAAACACACACACAGACACACAGAGACAGATACACACACACACAGACACACACATACAGAGACAGAGACAGACAGACAGACACACAGACACACAGAGACAGATCCACACACACACAGAGACAGATACACACACACACAGAGACAGACACAGATAGACAGACAGACAGACACACACACACACACACAGAGACAGATACACACACAGACAGACAGAGACAGATACACACACACACAGACACACACACACACAGACACACAGAGACAGATACACACACACACAGACACACACACACACAGACAGACAGACACAAACACACACACACACAAACACCCATAGACAGATACACACACAGACAGACAGACAGACAGATACACACACAGACACACAGAGACAGATACACACACACAGAGACAGAGACAGACACAGACAGACAGACAGACAGACAGACAGACAGACACACAGAGACAGATACACACACACAGAGACAGAGACAGACAGACAGACAGACAGACACACAGAGACAGAGACAGACAGACAGACAGACAGACAGACACACAGAGACAGAGACAGAGACAGAGACAGACAGACAGACAGATACACACAGACAGACAGACAGACAGACAGACAGAGACAGATACACACACACAGAGACAGAGACAGAGACAGACAGACAGACAGACAGACAGACAGACAGATACACACAGACAGACAGACAGACAGACAGACAGACAGAGACAGATACACACACACAGAGACAGATACACACACAGAGACAGAGACAGAGACAGACAGACAGACAGACAGACAGACAGATACACACAGACAGACAGACAGACAGACAGACAGACAGACAGAGACAGATACACACACACAGAGACAGAGACAGAGACAGACAGACAGA
>JAODUH010000003.1:1624681-1696206 GCA_027564835.1 Typhlichthys subterraneus | reverse complement strand
CCCCCCCCCCCCCCCCCCCCCCCCCCCAAAATGCCAGTAGTCCAAACCTTCAAACATTGTGGTAAATAAACCCATACATTCAAGTCCAGGGACATTTTTGGTGTGGCTCATAAATTGATATGCTTTATACTGGATAAAGTTTGAGAATTTGCTTCATTCTAAATGGTACATTGGCTGGTTTTAGAGTGGTACATTATAATCCATCAACGGCAACAGGAGTCGTTAAAATTGGGATTTTCATGTAGGAGCAATTATTGAGACTGTCATATCTCAGACTGGTTCAACACCGTTAAAGCAGGCAATGGACTCAATGCTACACATTCATTTTTACATTTCTTGCTGAAATTGGGTCACATATATTTTAATTGCATATCCAATTTGCAAGGGTTTCTACGGTATTGAGTACAAATAATCTAACCTGGGTTGGTGCAAAACTGCAGTTTGGATTTCTTCTGTTTTCATTTGATGTTTGGGCTTATGTTATCATTTAATTTTATTTCTGGGAAGCCCTCAAATGTTTTTTTTTTTTTTTTTAAAGTCATAAATCACAAGTTCAGATATGTGAATGTATTAGTTGCCAACATATGCATACAATTGGGGTTGGGGGAGGAATCTAGTTTTGACCATTAATAACATATTGCAAATATTGCTTTGAAAGACTGCTGTAATATGAAAACCTTGTATTGCCAAAAGTCCGATCTTTAGAGTAATGTAAACATTTAACCCCAAACCATGAAAATCTATGGCCAGATGGGGTTCTTTCAACAGCATGGTTAGTGGTGAGTGATGTGCGTAAACATTAGATAAAAAAATTAATAAAACAATTCTCACCATAGCTGATGGCAAATGTGATAATGGGGGATTTTATTATTATATTTATTATATATATATATATATAAAAAAGCAATTGTAGCATCTTTAAGCAGGCAGCTGAGTGTTTATTTTTTATTTCCTTCGCCCCCCTCACCCTTTCCCTGTCTCATTTAAGTGAGCAATGATAATGGAAACAAATGGCTGCTTTTCTTTTTTTTTTCCCCCCCACGATGTGAGTTTGTGGTGGGCTGGGTTCGTTGCTTTAACACTGGGGTATGGGTTTAGGTAGGTTTACAAAAGCCAAGTCTGAAATGTCATCTCTCTGGTACTTGATACCATTTGCAGGGTAATGTTCAGCAGAGCAAGTACATTATTATTGTTATTGGCAACTTTTCTCTTGCTAGCTTGGAGGGAGTGGCTGTCTCATTGTATGTACTGGAGAGAACGCTTGGTTCCACAGGGTTGGGGTTCTTCAGAGCATTGAGCACTGCCACAATCGTGACACGGTTCATGCGTGTGGTGGCCATCCACCATTATACCAGGTGGTAAGAATATTTTTTTGAGAAAACAAATTCTAAATGATTATTTGTGTAGTTTACTTTAAAGTTTTGTTTTTTTTTTTGCTTCACGTTTATTTTATATATATTTCAGGATTTATTTGAGATATATTTTTTTAAAAATTCTTTCATGATTTATTTGAAGCGAACCAAAAATGTTGTCTGAGTGAGACACAACATGGCCATCTGTAAGTGGATGCTTGTGGAGAATTATGTTTACATGCATCTTGGACTGAATCGCCTTGACTTATTGCAATGGCACTGGATAAAACTTCTGGTAGGTCTAAAGCCCTAAGGGTTAGTTGTGTTACTAATGCCTAGGGTGTATTGAGTTCTGATTCAAATAAAAGTTGCATGTAAATATAATGTGTATGTCAGGGCTCTTGTGCTGCACTTGCATGTGCAGACTGTTTTATTTTTTTGCCTTGATAAATCCTGGAGCAATGCTAAATTTAAACATGAGTGAAAGCGATGTGAATTTTTTTTCTTTCCACACCCTCCAGGATTAAGGAATTATGGCTTCTTTGTGTTTATTTTTTATTTTTATTTTATATATATTTTTTATATCACCCCTGATTTATCGCATTTTTATTTTTGACCTGATTTAAAATGTGGCATAGAGCACGTTTATGTCCAAATCTGAGATCCGGATGTATTGGTCCTGGATATGGGGAGTTTTAATAAGTGGGTTTGGTGACTGGTATTTAGACAGACTGGCCGCAACTCAGTCCCGGTAAATTGTAATGATCCTAAATTTAGGTTAATTGAACATGGAGTTTGTATAAATCTGTGGACGGGGAGGGGGTCTACTCTAAATTGTCACTAGTCTTTATTTTTAATAGACCTAAATTAGCAAAGGGATTGTGTTAATGTTTTCTTGATTTGTTATTGTTTGTATGCACTCAATTAGACTTAAGTGAAAGGTTGGGTACATTTGACAACCGGTGTGGGGGGGGGGGGGGGCGGGGTGTTACAAAACCATGAAAACGTGGTTTAATATTTCTAATTTAGGAGATATCTTTAAGACTCAAGGGGCAATTAAATGAATTGCTTGGGTTAGGTTGACATGTCAGAATTCAGATAGTTTTACACCCCTGTTAAGAATTGGCTGTGTCAGCTAAAATTGTAAAAGGAATTTGACTCACACTTGAAAATGTTTCTCCTGCATCATGGACTGATGTCATGATACTAAATTACTGTTGTGCATTCCTGCAGGATTTAAGATAATCATAGAATGTGGCTTTCCTGTTACATTTAGTTTCAGTTCGAGGAATCTTTTTTTGTTTTACTAAAGAGGTTGTGTGTGTGTGTGTAAAATTCTTAGTTATACTTTCGACCCCCTACACACACAAAGTTAGAAATGCTGTTTATTCACACTTATTGGAATAAAACATTTAAAGTTCAGTAAAATGTATTGTAAAGTTCACAAATGAGATTGGATTTTACAATTTGAATGGTTTTGATTGTTACATTTTGGGGGAGGGGTTGTCCCTTGCATATCTACAGTGATGTGGCCCACAGGGTTTCTCAATAACATTGACATCTGTCTACTATTGTAACATGGAAATAAATGCAGGAGTTACGAAATTGAATAAACTAAACTGAAATTAAAGATTTCGTTTTTAGTACGTATTTTTCAGTAATCATTACTCTATCTCTGTATATAATCTACTCGTGGGGCTAGCAATATATTGGTCTTAGAGTATGTTCATTCTATATGTTGGTACTAGTGTCAGTAATGTATTTCTCGTCTGCATATTTTCACCTCAGCCCTTAACTCCTGTAACCTTCAAAGTAGGCCTATCACACGGCATTGCAAAGAGACGTCATATCACTTCACCAATCGCGCACAAATGACCCTCCCCTTTTGCCGTTTTGATTCGCTAATTTGTTGAGAAGAGGTGTGGCCCCGCGATTCAGTCCACCCATTTGCTGGGCGTAAGTGAACGTGCTGGTCGCATACGGGTATTTGCGCCAAGGAGGTTGCAGAACCAAGGTTGCTTGGCCAATGAATGAAGGAATCCATTGTGGGCGGGACTGTCGCCTGTCTTCTTCTTTGGTAAGACGTTACCGTACTTCCGCCTGAGTCGTCCTCTGGAAACCACAACGTGAGTAGCTAACATGACTCTTTTACAGCACGCGGTTTAATTTAAACAGTATACAATGCATTTAAAATGTGTGAAACTTACATTAACACTTATTTTACTTAACTACTCGTTACGTTTTTCCTTGTTGAAGCCACGTAAACTGTTGTATAGTCAGCATGCACGCTAATACTAGCATCCTTCTAGCAACCCTATACTGGTATGACCATTCATTGACGCCTGCTATCTTTAGTTATAAACACCAAGCACCAATCTAGTAGTGGCATAGGTAAATTGTCATCTATATTGCAAACCTTTAGCATTTAATAAACTTTAATGAGCAATCGGTGGTGTCAGTTCCCTTTGAATGAATGAACATGGCCGACAAAGGCTGGTAGTGCATGTACCATTTGCTCAGCCTGGACTTTATGTTGCCATACAGCGTGAGCCGGGACAAATGAATGCTATCTGAAGCAGATGGCATACGAAAACATGGCTGTCATGGTATTATGTAGAGTTGATTCAATTCGTAATCCTCTTCTCGAACACACACAGGAGCTATTAGTACGTTACATTGATCCATTATTGGTTGTTCCCATATCCAATCCTATGTAATCCCCAGAATGGGCAGTGTTTTGGCTGCCAGCTCCCCGAACCCGCCAGCTACCTCTGGCGGTGCTGTTGGCCCAGGGTTGACGGTGCCACCGGGCTTCAGTATGCCACCAGTGTCCCCGGTCATACCGGCTGCAGGATCAGCCACAGGACTGCAGGGGGAGGCAGAGAAGACCTTGCCCAACCCAGGTGCTTTTGAAGAGTGCCACAGGAAGTGCAAAGGTAAGTCTTGATATATGTTGCTCAAGATGCTTTAGTAGGAGGAATAACAATGTACTCTATTGTCACTTTACATTTTTTAAATTAGTTTGTTAATCTTAAAGCCTCTAAAACAGTGGTTCTTAACCTGGGTTCGATCGAACCCCAGGGGTTCGTTGAGTCGCTCTCAGGGGTTCAGCAGCTGTCAAGACACACACAGTATAGCCCGGTTCACACTAGCAATGTCGGGCCGTTTTTTTCAACGTCAAAAATTGCTAAGAAAGCCTTTGAGATACCGTTTGTTACAACGTATCTTCAGTCCTTTTCAAGGATGGTAGACATGAAAACTAAAAAGGAACAGACTTTGTTGCAAAAACTATGAGAGTGGCAGTTTGCCACGGTGAAGCTGCGCATTTCTGAACTTGTATCTAAAAGGCTTTGGTTTTTGAACAGTGATTTTGTGTGCAACTGATGCATGGTTCATTTTGTGCACAAATACTATATATACACCTATGTTTTAAAAAAAAATATATTTTATTTTTCCAATTACGAAGGGTTCGGTGAATGCACTGATGAAGCTTGCAGGGTTCAGTACCTCCAATAAGGTTAAGAACCACTGCTCTAATATAGTGCATTTCTTTTCCAAATCGAATGAACACACAGACCGAATGACCTGTGGTCACACAGGTATTTAGCAATGATGGTAATCCTTTTATTTTTATAACAGTACATTGTTTACTCGGTGTATAGTAGAGTATAACAAAGTGAGATGTCACGCTGTTTTAAATATGCAGGTTAACTGTTGATGATGCTTTTATATTTTTTCGCAGAGGTGTTCCCTGTGCAGATGGAGGGTGTTCGTCTAATCGTCAATAAGGGCCTTAGTAATCATTTCCAGGTCAGCACAGTTCCCGTCTGTTCATGGTTTTCTACCAGCATAGCTAGGAATCACTCACTACTACCAAAACACACTTAAGTTGTTTTGGTGTGCTGTTGAAAAGACAAATTATTCTATGACTATTCAACCATACTTGACACTACATTACACTTAACTAAACCCTAATATGTGTTTAGGTCTTTAAAATAAATAATAGACTGACCTAGGATGAGACATCATTGCATTTACTATATAAACACACATTTTATGGGTTGAAAATGGCCCTGCACATCAGTTTTAAATGATTTCAGGCCCTGCTGGCTTACGATTGTAAGTGTACACAAATTACAATGTAAATGTAGACCCCCTTCACAGCCCCTCTCCTCACTCGGCTCCTTGACTTTTATTTTATAGCATTTTTCCAGATTATGCAGGGGGAGGAGTCAGGCTCAGAGCGGGGGGTTGAGTTACACTTTAATGCTGTATTTAGTCTTGCTTTTAACCTGTTCCAACCTTCCTTTAGGTCAACCATACGGTGTTGCTGAGCACCTTGGGAGAGTCCAGCTACAGGTTTGGTGCTACCTTTGTTGGATCGAAGCAGACTGGTCCAGCGGAGGTGTGCTGCAGTGACTTATTCCTCCTCTAGTCCATATAGCATTACAGAAATGTTGTGTGTGTTTAACTTTTAGCATTTTTTATTTAACTTGTGCCACTCTATTGGCTATCAAGTCTTTCCCAGTTATGGTGGGCGACATGGACAACAGTGGCAGCCTGAATGCCCAGGTCATCCACCAGGTCACGGAGAGCATACGGACCAAAGTGGCCTTTCAGGTACAACCCCCACCCCCTTGCCCACGCCCTGTGTTGTGGTTGGACGGTCTGTTCTCACATCGGTGCGTTCTGTCCACAGACACAGCAACAGAAGTTTGTCAACTGGCAGGGTGATGCCGAGTTCAGAGGAGAGGACTTCACTGCGGCGGTTACCCTCGGCAACCCAGACGTCCTTGTAGGCTCTGGTAGGTCGTACGTTGTCTTGGCGCCATTAGGGATGGATGCGAGAACTCAAAATAAATTAATTTGTTTAATGAATCTGTTTTTTAAAACCTTTTATATTTTTGGGCAATCACTAAAAATGTTACCATGGTTATTGTTCCTAATCATATTTGACAGGTGGTTGTATACATGCAGCTTTTACTGTATGTCCCTGTATGTCCCACTCGTTTAGATGGGGTCTTGCTAATAACTGCTCGAAGGCGTTCACTAGATGGCTGCCGTGTGCCCAGAAGCTGAACCTGCCTTGTGTGTTGAACCTGCCTTGTGTGTTTCCCTCCCCTCTCTGCTGTGGCAGGTATTATCGTCTCCCACTACCTCCAGTCCGTGACCCCGGCCCTGGCCTTGGGAGGGGAGCTGGTGTACCACCGCAGGCCAGGGGAGGAAGGGGCCGTCCTCTCCTTGGCTGGCAGATACACAGGTGGGGTTTCCCAGCATCGTCTCTGATGTTGTATGGGGATACCAAAGATACTGGAATATTAATATAACTTCAATGGAAGCAAAAAAACGAATGGTATAGGCAGAGTGGAATTTAACAGTTTAGTGGACAGCACATGGAGTTATTAACTTTTTTTATTTGGCGGGACGGAGCCCTGAAACCTTGCACCCTTTATGCAGACCAGAATGATCCAGTGTTCCATTCAAGTCAATGTGGTCTGCAGATTTCACAGAGATATTGCACATTATTTCTCTCTGGGGGCGTTAATGGGTATATTATATAAATTCCTAAGTACATCTATCCAAAACTATTTACACATTGTACAAGTGTCAAAGATGAACATTCACCAACAGATGACAGCGTCATGCTACTGGTAACACGATGCTGTCATTTAGGGCTTCTAACAGTGCATTCTCTATACAAGGCTAAACCAGGGCTAACATAGCCCTTTACACACACACACACACAAAACCTGGGGCTAACCTAAACCCAGGTCTACATGATTCACACTGCATTTCTTCTAGCCCTGGATTAAATGGCAGTTGGCGCATTGCAACTGACAAAAACGTGACAAACTCTTTACTTTTTCCCTGTTTCACACCGGCACTTTTTAGCCCCGGGTTTATTCGTTTTAGCCCAGGGCTAACTAAGAGTAGCTAACTAAGAGTGTTACGAAAAGCCAAACTATTCTCAGGCTAACACATTACCAATATCATTCAATCTTCAAAGATAATTGCTAATAGTCTAATCTGTAAAGTGCTTAATCTCTGAGAGCAGGAAGCGATTCTATTGTTGTATGTAATCTCTTAAGAGCAGGAAGGGATTCTATTATTGTATGTAATCTCTAAGAGCAGGAAGGGATTCTATTGTTGTATGTAATCTCTAAGAGCAGGAAGGGATTCTATTGTTGTATGTAATCTCTAAGAGCAGGAAGGGATTGTAATATGTTGTATGTAATCTCTAAGAGCAGGAAGGGATTCTATTGTTGTATGTAATCTCTAAGAGCAGGAAGGGATTGTAATATGTTGTATGTCATTTTAAATGGGTTAAACATGGTTCCTGTGCCACAGGTCCACTTGCTTCTGTAATGTTGTCTTCCTCAATGTCTGGAAGCCCTGTTCACGTTAGCGTTTTCATAACCACCGTCCGTCCAATGAGAAGGTGTTCACACCGTGAGAAGGTGCTTTGAAACGGCGGTAGAGAGCTAGATGAGGCGATGGAAGCGGTTGTAACCCAAGCTAGGCAGCATGCAGCGCTATAAAACATGTTGTGCTTCTTCCCCTACAGGCAGCAACTTCATCGCTACGCTGACACTAGGGGGGGCTGGCGCTCACGCCTCATATTATCACAAGGCCAATGACCAGGTACTGTTTATGTACTCTACTGGTCATGCAGAGGCAACATCATTAGTACACAGCAGTTTTGCGTTGTGGAGATTCACTCCATTTTCCTGTACAGTGTGTTTACAAGTTAGTTTAGCAACGCTTGGCAGAGATGTGCAAGTCTTTTGGGAATTATTCATCCTGTCGTTAAAGAGTTATTGTAAACTAATACACTTGTCATCAAATTCACCAAATATCTCCTCGCATTCCGCTGGCTAACTGTCCTGTGCATGCTGGTAAAATAATCCGCAAATGAGAAAATAAACAATGTAGTGAACACTTCACAATACGTTTCAATGTGCGGGGGCAAAGCTTATTAGTAAGCTGTCTGGAAAATGTCTAACCCCGCCTGTAACACTCCTGTCACAGTTGCAGGTCGGCGTTGAGTTCGAGGCAAGCACCCGTATGCAAGAGACCAGCGTGTCATTTGGCTATCAGCTAGATGTGCCTAAAGCCAACTTACAATTTAAAGGTACTACACTCTTGTTTAAACACTTTTTTACACACCAAAAAGTCTTTAGAAGAGGCTTAATTGGCTGTTAAACTAGCATGACAGCAACCAAGCTTAATTTCCCTGTCCCTGGCTGTTACAGCTTGGTTGCTCTCATGATAGTTAATTTGCCCCTCCCTCCCAGGGGTGATTATTTTCACTTTGTACATCCTTCAGCAATGAACCTACACCAGTCAGGCCACACGCAACAGTAAACAAACTGTCAACCGTGTCAGAGAACTCAAATCATTCCTTCCAAGTGGAAGCTTGTGTAGTGCTGTGATGGCTGTGGGTGCCAGGCTCTGATTAGCCCTCAAGGACTAGTACCTGTGCCATGGGCATTATATTGTGTGTGTGTGAGGTGTCGTTGCTGTCTGACACATCCATCTGCTTCCACGCTCAGGCTCCCTGGACAGCAACTGGGTTGTCGGTGCCACGCTAGAGAAGAAGCTGCTCCCCCTTCCCCTCTCCCTGGTCCTCTGTTCGTTCCTGAACCACCGCAAGAACAAGTTCCAGTGCGGCTTCGGCGTCACCATCGGCTAGAGCGGCCCGAGGAGCCGGAGCCTCCATCCCGCCCTCACTCTGAGCCCTACAGAGCGGACAGACTTGGCACAGTGTGGACGAGGGGACCGTCGCCTGCACAGCGTGGCATCACATCAACGTCTCTCCCATCTAACACAAAAGATTATCCTGTGTTTGCTTCCCTAACAAACCATGAGCGCGCAATAGTCACAGGAGGATAATTTTGTAAATATGACTCATATATATTGGTGTAAAATGAATCTGTATGGTAGAATGGATTGTCATTAGTCCGTGTTTAGGACGGCATGGCGACGTGATTTGACAGACCACAGAGAGAAGCCGGCGATGCGAACCATAATTCTCGCCGGGGAGACGTTTACCAGATTACAGTGCTGTTTTTATCATGTAGTTCAGTGCCTGTCACATCTTGTGTTTGTTTTGTTAATTTTATTCTTGTTTTTTACTGTAAAATCAATCTTGGCATGAAGTGTGTTTTTGGGGACAGATCTTCAGATTAGAGGTCAGGTTATAAGAATTGTCAGTTCACAATATTTTCACTTTTTGTTCCCCCTCTTCATGGTACATATAAGGAAAGTATATACCTGTATATATCAAGTGGGGAGAGATAAACACCATTTCTTACAAAAAGAAACTTAATATCTGGTCTCTAATTATTTATGCTTGAATGGGAGCATCTGGGGGAGTTTAGCAAGAGTGTTCACCGGTGTGTGACTCATGTAGTTTTAAATGCGTTCATTCAAATCTATGGCAGCCTATTTGAGTTTTTTTTTCCAGAATCCTAGAATCCCCTTAATTCTTATGTGTGCTCTACACTTAGTTTATTATTTGCATTAAGGTTGGAGGAAAAAAAAACGGACAATGACCTGCCTTATCGGCCATAATATTTATTTACTTGAGTTCATGAAAGCTACAGAAGAACAATTTTCAAAAGCCAAAATAAATAAGTTCTTCGAGGAGAGATTGTGGGAATGACGTAAGCTGTTGGTGAGATGGAGTCCTCGTTACTGGGCTGGCTTGGTGAAAGACTCCCACAGAGTGGCCAACTGAGTCTGCAGGTCTTGGGTGTCCACATCCAGGGTCTTCCTGATCTCTTCTCCGTAGGGCGTCAGGCTCTCCTGGATCTCCCGGACCTTCTGTGCCATCTGGCTCTGGAGGTCCTCGGCCAGGGGCTGTGTGCTCCTCTGGAACTGCTCCAGGCTCTGGTCCATCTTCTGCCTCAGCTCCTGGGCGTAGGGCCCCAGCTGGGCCTCCAGCTGCTGGACGCTGCTCTCCAGGCTGCTCTGCAGCTCCTGGCTCTTCTGCAGCAGCCTGGCCTTCAGGGCCTCTGGTTCCATGGCCTCCACGTAGGGAACCACCTCCCTCCGCAGCTCCTCCACCTGCCTCTGGAGGTCCTGGCTGAGCTCATCGGCGTAGGGCCCCAGCTGGGCGCCCACGCTGCTCACGTCCTGCTCCAGGCGAGCTCTCAGCTGCTCGGCCTCCTGGGAAACCCTGGTAAGGAGGTCCTGGGTCAGAGGAGCCATCTGGGTGCGCAGGGCAACGGTGTACTGGCTCACGGTGTCGGCACTCTGGACGATCCTAGCGCTGAGGAAAATATGGGCGATTGACGTGGCCTGTTAATTCAGAGCTTCCTTCTCAGGTTCTACTAGTTAGCCTGGTTAGTTAAGTACTTCTCTTCCCCTGGGGGAGAACTGAAGCATTACACAATACACAAGAGTATTAAAACTAAGGATCTTTCACGATACACCTGACTATTGTATTTATATAAAAGATTATATACTTTATTTTAGGGTCACTAAAACAAAACAAGCTATGCACAAACAATACAGAATAAAATGTACTTTAAAAAAGAGGTCCACCACGATACACAAGATTATTGTTAATTTCATAAATAATATAGTTCTTGATTTGATTTATTGTCTTCTACATTCAGACGCTCACTTCACTTCCTGCCCCAGTTCAGACTGCTTGATCCTCTCCATCGCCTCGTCGGCAGTGAGCGTTGCCTTGGCGACGTAGTCCCAGAAGGCATCCTTCACCAGGTCCAGTTGGCTTTTGGGCTGCTCCTGCCACAGGATGCTGGCATTGCAAGCTGCGTTTGAGACAGTGGATTTAATGGAATGACCCATGACCTAATATAATGACCCATGACCTAATATAATGACCCATGACCTATTATAATGACCCATGACCTAATGACTCATGACCTAATGACAAAATCAAGTCAGTCACAATTTATTGCTTTGAGAAAAAAAAAAGAAAAAAATGAAGGATTTACATACCAGAGAACACAGCAAGAGCAAGGACCACGAATACCTTCATGATTTTTGAGTCTGTTAGGGAAGAAGGAAAAAACAAAACAGTAAATACCACTACAAATGTACAAAAGTACAGTTGTATAATGTTAGAATTGTTGTAGTTATGGAGTGGATTGCCTTTTCTAAAATGTAAACTGTCTTACCGTGTAGAGTAGAGCGAGCCTGTCCTTCCTTGGTGCGTATTGTGCCAAGTAGCCTACTTGTGTGTGTGTGGCAGAGGTGTCTGTGGGTTTTTATATTTGTGGTCGATGTCAAAGTCCTCTCCGAGGCTCCCTGCTGTACATGTATCTGTCACCATCCACATCATACCCACTGTGCCATAGGTCTCCATGCTGTAAATACTGTTTGTGTTTTATGGCAGGGAAATTACTTGGGAAGACGAAAACAAAACAATGAAAGTCGTTTGTATATTGATTATGGTGGTTTCTAAAAGCTGTTCAATGTTTCTTTTGTCGTGCAACCAAACTACAGTGCTTACATCACCACAGCAAGGATAATGAATACATATTTATGCTCATTCTATATGTTGTAAACAAAAAGGATTCTTACGCTCCTTGATTTATGACTGAAACATATAGTACTTTAGGCCAGGGTGTTTCTCAACCCTGGTCCAGGGGAGTACCACCCACTGCCCTGCATGTTGTCGATGTCTCCCTGCTCCAACACACCTGAATGGGTCATTATCAGTCTCTGCAGAAGACTGCTAATGACCCATTCAGGTGAATCCGGTGTGTTGGAGCAGGGAGACATCTACAACATGCAGGGCAGTGGGTCCCTAGAACCATGGTTGGGAAACGTTATACTAGACATGGGCTATTCAACTCCAGTCCTGGAGGACTGCACCCTGCATGTTTTAGATCTCTCCCTGCTCCAACAAGCCTAATTCATATGAACGGGTCGTTATCAGGCTTCTAACAACCTTGAATAAGGCAGGAAGAGATCTAAAACATGCAGAGTGCGGCCCTCCAGGACCGGAGTTGAACAGCCCTGCACTAGAATATTTATCTAGGTTACCTTTGTGATTGGAACTACTGCAGCCTCACAAAAATCAACTCAGAAAACAAACGTCCCTTCCCCCTCTGCTCTGCTGAGTGATTCACCACTCTCTTCCCCAATTCTACTGTACCACTCACCCATAGCTACCTAGTTAATGGTATAGTAAGCAATTGCTAACCTTTTGCCCTGACTTCGTAAACTGGAACTGAAGTGGAACTGGTATTGAAGGGAGAGGTGTTTTGTCGTGACTTGAGTTAGAATGTGGTAAGCGTTCCAGCAGGCCCAGGTTAGGCCCAGCGACAATATGCTTTATGAACCAGTCAGGTAGTCATTTGTATATTAATGTGTACATTATATTAATGTATACATTAATTTGTTGTATAAGATAAATGTTAAATGTATTGAGTTATCAATCAAGATAATGCAATAGTTGTACATTGAACATTGGTTCTCCTGATTATGGGGGGTTGATGGAAGGGAAGGAGGAGGTATACTGGAGAATGCGAGCTGGAGAAGATTAGTTTTGAGGGCCAATCAAACCTAATATAGTGTGAAGACATACAGTACATTTAAATCAATGTACTGTATGTGACAATGTGAATTGGGCAAAACTGCATGAACAAAATTTGCCCTCAAGAGTCCCGTGGGGGTGTATATTGATGTGGAAGACCGTGCCAAGCCTTCCACATCATTATACATCACTATTGGGTGACACAAAGCTGAACGCATCACCTCTGGACTTTGCTCCCGTAGTCATTCTATACCACTAATCTCCCTATAAATTATCTTCCCAAACACACAGCCAACAACCATTTGAACCAGCTTGTCTTTACAGGTATGGTCATTTTCCAGTTGCTATTGCAATAAAAGAAAAAAAAATTATTTAATTAAATTTTAACATCTTTATTTTAATATATTTATTTTAAATTTGTGTTACAGCAGCAGTCATGAAGGTCGTTGTGGTGTTAGTACTTGTCGTTTTCACAGGTGGGTGAGGGAGTGGTTTTGTTTGTTTTAAAACAATGATAACTAACAAACTATGGATATCGTTAAATATAACACCACAAGTTGTGGAAGTTATGCGTTTGCTCATAATTGGTGTCAATTATTTTTCATTGGCTTAATCCTTTTTTGTAAATTGTTTTATTTTTTATTATTAAGGTTGCAATGCCAACATCATGTGGCAAACCGAGCCCAAGCAACAGCTTGACATAGTGAAAGATGCATTCTGGGACTACGTTTCCAAGGCAACCCTCACTGCAGAGGACTCTCTGGAGAAGATCAGGCAATCTGACCTTGGACAGGAAGTCAAGTAAGCGGGAACATTCACAACAAATGCGGCAAAAACATATTTCACACGATATTTATTTGACTTTCCTCTCCTTCCCTTGCTACAGCAACCTTATCTCGGAGAGCAAAGACGCCGTCGACAAGATCGCCGTTGCCCTGCGTACCAAGATGGCTCCTCTGACCCAGGACCTCATTACCAGGGTTTCCCAGGAGGCCAAGCAACTGAGAGCTCGCCTGGAGCAAGACGTGAGCAGCGCGGGCGCCCAGCTGGGGCCCTACGCCGACGAGCTCAGCCAGGACCTCCAGAGGCAGGTGGAGGAGCTGCGGAGGGAGGTGGTGCCCTACGTGGAGGCCATGGAACCAGAGGCCCTGAAGGCCAGGCTGCTGCAGAAGAGCCAGGAGCTGCAGAGCAGCCTGGAGAGCAGCGTCCAGCAGCTGGAGGCCCAGCTGGGGCCCTACGCCCAGGAGCTGAGGCAGAAGATGGACCAGAGCCTGGAGCAGTTCCAGAGGAGCACACAGCCCCTGGCCGAGGACCTCCAGAGCCAGATGGCACAGAAGTCCCGGGAGATCCAGGAGAGCCTGACGCCCTACGGAGAAGAGATCAGAAAGACCCTGGATGTCAACACCCAGCCCCTGAAGGAGCAGCTGGCTGCTTTCTGGAAGACCTTCACCAAGCTGACCCAGTAAAGGGACTATGTTGGCTCCCCTATGTGTCTTCTATGTATCTTTGTGTGCTGCAGGCTGACCTTGTGTGCATTTATGTCTTGTCAATCACTGTGTTCAGGGCAGTCCTTATGGGACCGATATTGTGTGCAATCTGACATTCTGTCAAAAACTACTAAATGTTCTACCGCTTTTCTCTCTGAGATGATAGTTAAAAAATAACATTTGAACAAATACAGTATTTTTTTAGTCACTTGTGTGTTTACTTGTTTCAAAATCCTGTAACAGAACAATAAACGTGTTCAATGTAACTTGTTATGGTGCTTCATGTGGGCAAAATGCAACAAGCAAGACAGATTTGAACCTAAAGTCACCGCATCATCAAACAAACAAATATATATATCACAATAAAATTCCAAGGCATGACAATTATGATAGCAATAAGTTAAAAAAGACCAAAAAGTAAATCAGTTAAATTTGATCCTCTCACTCTCACTGTTTTTTTGGGCAGTCCTTATACAGTATATAGGTCACATATACAGATAGAGCATACAATCTGACATTCTGTCATAAACTACTAAATGCTCTACATATTTTCTCTCTAGAATAACTGATTGTAAAAAGAATACATTTGAAAAAAAATGTTTTTGTCAATTGTATGTTTACATGTTTCAAAGTTCTGTAACAGAACAATAATTGTGTTCAATGCAACCAGAAACAGATTTGCAACTTAATGTCCCCGCATCATAATCAAACAAGAAGTAAATATAGGATTAAATTCCCAGGCATGACAAGTATGACAGCAAGTATGAGCTCAAAAAGACATCACAAGGGACCCAAATGGTGAAGTAAACACATTATATTTATTGATACTCTCTCATTCTCCATGTTTGTTCAGGGCAGTCCTTATATTGGACAGAAAAAGCATTTAATCTAACTGACATTCTGTCATAAGACTCTACCTCTTTCTCTCTGAAATAATGATAGTGAAAAGTTAACATTTTAACAAATACTGTACTTATTTAGTCAATTGTGTGTTTACATGTTTCAAAATCCTTTAACAAAACAAAAGTTTTGTTCAATGTAACCTGTTATGGTGTTTCTTGCGGGGGGGTTCAACCAGAGAGATAAGTTTGCAAGATAATGTCAACATATCATAATCAAACTAGAAACAAATGTCATGATTCAATTCCAAGGCATTACAATTATGATCGCAATTATAAGACCCAAAATGTTAAGTAAATATATTACATTTATTGAAATACAATAACAAAGTGATTAACTTAGCATGCAACCATTGACCATTCACTGACCTTTGGCCTACAACTGGCTGATGTTTTTGAATGGGCATGATCATTTCATTAACTTGAGCATGCCTCAAGCCTGAAAATGGTCATTAGCTTGTCACCTCAATTCTTCATTACAATTTTAGGTAAAATATTCTAGGGATCTTAGCTGTAAGATAATCGGCCAATTGTAAATGAAAAAAAGCATTCTCATACACAAATAAACAAACTAGTATTCTCTCATCTCCACTATTTAAATGAGCTGTTTAAAAAATATGTATTCATGTAATTTTTTTATAGTGTGCTAAGAGTATGCTATAAGGGGAGATTATTCTAAGTTTATCTTATATTTTGGCTACTGTTTTTTTAACTGCATAAGGTTTTAAAAATGTGTGTTTCAGTTTATTTATGGCAACTTATAATATTATAGATTCTGTTAATTATTTGAACACCAATTTACATTAACTCTGGCACTACAAGGGTGTTTACAAACTCTGTGACATGCACCTTCAGACTCCAACCTGGACTAACTAAAGCAACAAAGCAATAAAAAATGACAACAGCACAGTTTAAGTTAGACCTTCGGACGTAGGACAGGAAAACTGACATGTGTTGGATCACATCCACAGAATCCTTATAAATAATCAACTTCACTGCTCTCCTAGGACACCAACATACTCGATCACTGGGACAAGGTCAGGTAAGCACGTGTGTTTACACATACAGTACCTTCTCCACAGTAATAGTTGTTAAGAAATAAAAACTACTACCAACACTACTACTACTACTACTACTACTACTAATAATAATAATAATAATTATTATTATTATTATTATATGAATTATTATTATTATTATTATTATATGCAATTGTGATAATTTTATAGAATCGTTAAAAAAGTTTTGTTTGGCTAAATGCATTTTTTGTCTTCATTACAGTTGTTCCTCAGCATCATGAAACTAACTGCAGTACTTGTCCTGGCAGTGCTTTCAGGTCAGCTTGTGCTTAAGCAAGTAGCTACAAAATACATACAGTCCTATTTCCTATTAAGAAGGCACTTGACGGTCCACGACGCTAAGTTAAGTGTTTGTCCACTTCACAGGCTGCCATGGACGGTCCGTACCCGCGGACGATCGCGCACCTCAATGGGAGACTGCCGCAAACACGTTTCAGCACTACTTCATGGCCGCGAGCACCGCAGCTGAAGACCTGGTGAAGGAGATCAGAAACTCTCACATGAGCAAAGAGCTGGAGTGAGTCCATAACACAAAAGAGTCATGCAAACTCACTGTGGATTTATTTCAATTAGCAAGATTTATAGCCTGCTGTGTATTCATTAAAGGTATAGTCAGCGATTTTAATATAATACACAAATTCAACAAACATGTTCTCGCAGTCCACCAGTTGCCAATTGTGTGCGCGTGCTGAAAACATATTCTGGTGTTTCTACGCAACCCTGGCTGTGGAAAATGAAACACAAGCAAAATGGTGCAGACCACTACATTGGGTTTCCAATGTGTGTGTTGGGGAGAGGCATTGAAGGGGTTTGAGGTGTTTTTGGTTTGAATCGAGTTAAAATATCAAAAAGCTATCTTCAGAATGGCTGACTACCTTTTAAATACAAACACAAAAAAAAACATTGTTTTGTGACTTCTACAGCCTTGAGTAGAGTAGTGGACACGGCTGGTACATGCATCTAGCAACTACTAGCAAATCACCTTTATTGAACCCACAAACATCACCCTCTCCACCTGCAGCAAGCTAATTCAAGACGTCACGTCAGAGTGGTCCATCTACCAGGACAGCGTGCAGAACAACGTGGCTCCCTTTGCCCAGGACGTGGCCCAACGGGCGGGCCAGGACCTCCAGCTGCAGGCAGACAAGCTCCGCGCGGACATGGTGGAGGCCCAGGAGCGCGTGGCGCAGTACGCCCAGGAGCTGCACACCATGGTGGAGCAGAACGCCGATGACGTCGCGGCCAGGATGAACGCCTATGCCCGCAAACTGAGGAAGCGCCTGAACAAGGACAAACAGGAGCTCAACTCGTGAGTCATGAGCGCCGGTGTCACGCCTGTGTCCAGGCCCCTCCCCCTTTTGTCTGCTCTTCCTGCATTTCCCTAGTCTGGCTCCGCCCCCACTATTGCTCACAGCTTCACTTGTTTTAGTGAGAATACAGTCTGAAAACCCTGTTCTCATTGGCGGATTGGCGGACCAATCAGAGTGGGGTATGTGGTGACGTTGAAGTCAAGCGTGTTTCTAAGCGGTGGTAGAGCTAGATGAAGCGATCAAAACAGTTGTAGCAACACTGATATGCTGTCCATTATAATGTTAAAATTAACCAGAGGTCTACGCCCAGTATGGGAGGAGCGTTGCAGACAATATTCAAAAAGTAAATTCTGGGTCTGGTTACAGCAGGCCTGCACTTCCCCTCCCTACCTGTAGATGTCCTCGCTCACAGGTTTTTGCCTCACCTGTCCCCAATCTAAAAATCCCTTCTTGTGTTAAATGTCTTGTCCTGGGTCTGCCCAGATGTGGATCATCTCGTCTCCTGTCTAATCATGTCTATGTTTTTGAGTTCTGTCTCCTCAAACCACATATGTCAACACATTAACGTTTCTGCACTTCTTGGTACCTTTAAACAATCACCACACACGAGAACTGGGACTTTATGTATTAAAAACAGGGTTTACCCTCTAATACAGGGGTTCACAAGCCCGCAATCCCCAAAATAACAGTGACTAAGACTTGCGACCCCCGCTATCCCTGGTTGAAGCATAACAGCCATCATATTTTTTTATAGTAATTTTTTACAGGCTAGTAGCAGAATACATCAGTCAAAGTAGTGTATTAACAGTATTAATATCAATTATAGCTAAAATATACAATTTCTAATCATTTATTTCTTATCAAATTATATTTTATTTCTAGAAATCATCTTGTGACCCCCTGGGAGGTTCCGACCCCCACTTTCGGAACCACTGATCTAATAAAGTAAAGTCTAATATAGCGCTCAATCGCAATAAGATACAAGCAAACAGAACATTATATAAGTGATGCCAAATACCTATGTAAGATTAGATAATCTGTCTTGACAAAGTGCTTAATAACCATATTCTGTATGTCGTACAAGTAGAATAGAGTACACTAGTATGTATGGCCTTCTAAACTACAGCGTGTGTTGTTTTCATGGAACTTAAACACCAGTGCAAAATCCTTTATTAGGATTTTATATTGTTTTGTACGTTTTTCAAGTGACTCCAAAACATTCCAATTGGGACATATATCAAAGAAGAGAGCATCTTACGCTTCTGTCTATGGTATTTTTTATAGGAAGGTTGCTTCCTATCTGGAGGAGCTTCAGTCGCGCACATCGGACAACGTGGAGAGCATAAAGTCGCGTGTGGAGCCCTACATCGCCCAGGCGCGGGACAAAACCCAGACGAAGATCAGCGCCCTAGACCAGATGCTGCAGAGCCAGGTGGAGGCAGCGCGAGACCAGCTCCAGAGCACGGCCGAGAACATCCAGGGGCAGCTGGGCAGGAAGGTGGAGAACCTGCGCGCAACGCTGGAAGACAAGGTGGAGGAAATCCGTGACTGGATCAAGTCTTACACCGGCATACTGGGTGACAGTTGATGAGCTGGAAGAGAGGGCTATTGTGGGTGAGGAAGTCCCTTTATGGCATGGCGGCCATTGGGAAAGATCACTTCTGTGTTTATTGCAGTCATCCACAATGTGTAGGTCCTATTAATTGTATCCCTCTGTTCACAATGCAGTAAAAATAAAAATGAACTGTTTAAAATGGCATGTACACGTGTTTTTATTTGAAAAAACAACTAACTTTAGACTTTTCTATACTTTTTTATTAGGCTATAATAATCTACTCATACAATAGCAAACTAATTTAATTCTGAGCCAATTTATACATTCCTCATATTTACTTTAACTGATATATAGCTTAGCTATATTGACTTTATTCACAAAAAAGGACACACAATAAAGTCATTATTGGCTACATTATGTAGCCAGCGAAATGGGTGCCTTTTCGATTTGGAAAAGTAAATGTTTTCATTTACTTTAAGTTTCTAAATAGCTCACTTTTTAAATAGCTATGGATAAAAGACCTTTTGAGGGGAAATTGTGTTGGGCTGTGATATTTTATATTTTACGTCAGTTTTTTCCAAAATGTTTTGATAATTTTGTTAAACTTGTTACCAACATAAGCATTACTATATCCTATATTTCTAATTAATAAATATTGAATAGAATGCACATATATGAACAGTACTTTTGTTCCTCTTTTCAATGAGAATATTTTCAGATAAACCCAATTTCTTTTCAAATATTATATTTTTCTTTGAGATGGCCAAATCCCCCCTAATCTTGGATGGCGATGTCTATTAAGATTAAATATGTTTTTAGTAGAGAAATCTTGAAAGAATGTCTCAGTCCAAAATATAATATAGTTTATTATTATTACTATTATAATATCAAGAGTAATTTTAAAGAGTAATTTAATAAATATTTATCAAAAGAATGACAGTAACAGGATTAACGTTACGTTATCAGACTTGACAGGAGACACATACTTCACATATTTGTCTACACACTCATGTAAAGTTCTGCTCCTAGAAGCAGTGTGGAGTACAGTAGTCTGACATCTTGGAGAAGGTCGGGGGAGTTCTGGAAAGGGCTCCACCTACTGACTACTACTGAGGTCCTGGAGGGGCGTGATTGTGAGGAATGGCCTGTCTGATCTGGTGGAGAGTTTATATCTCCACACTGACCTGGAAACGCCTCGAGATCCCCCAGTCAGAGCTGGATAATGTGGCTCGGAAAATAAGTTTTGGGTTCCCCTGCTGGAGCTGCTGCCCCCGCGACCTGACTACGGATAAGCGGATGAAGATGGATGGATGGCCTGTCCGATCTGAACCTGAGCAGTGTGATGTTATTGGACGTCTGTGCTAGTCATGGTTTGTTCATGACACAACGTTCCAATACAAGGTGGCTCATATGTGTACTTGGTATCAGAGTACCATTGGGCCAAAGGTCAATGATCGACTTTGAAGTCGTTTCAGCAGACCTGAGGCCACATGTTCTGGACACTAGGATAAAGAGATGAGCTGAGTCAACTGATCAGCATCTGGTAGTGAGTTGGATAAGATTGCGGGGGAACTGCCAGAAAGACCTAGCAAGCCTAAGCGTATAACGTTGTCGGGAAGACGCTGTTCGGAGCGAACTTAACTCACACCTCTAACGGAACTTCTCCATTCTAACAAAGGAGGTTGGCGACATGGAGTTTGAATTGACCCTTCAATATTGATGTGGCTGCCAAAAGCTGTCAAAGGCCAAAAGCTAGTTGGTATACCTACCATGGAGGCAACCCTAGAACTCGCTGGTGGACTCCAAGCAGATAGGGAGGTGGTCAGACTGAAGAAGGAGGCCATCGGGTCATTTCTTCCTTGGGAGACTGGATTCGGTGGATAGGTATAGTCTGGTGAAAAACACTGCAGCTGGGGCAGTTGCAGAGACAAAATCTAGGACATGGGAAGAGTTTGGACAGAACATGGATAATGACTTAACCTCACATGCCAGAGGAATTGTTGTCACAACTCCATCTGGGGAGCAGTATATTGAAACTGTTTATAAAGGGTAGGGTATGAGAGACAGGTACTTTTCCTTAATCTGTTGATATCCTGATGTAATTCTGGAATGTTCTATTATTTTGCATGGGTTTTTTGCATAGAACTATATGTTTTTTGGTGAGAGTAACAGTATTGATGTGAAATCAGGGGAGAACAGATACATTTAAGTATATTATTTGTATATAATATATATTTTTACCAAAAACACAGTTTATCAATAACATTTTACTTCAAACAATTTGTAAATGTGAAAATGCTAGAATTTTGTCTATATTTTTTCTTATTAAAAGCCCTGCTGAAATGGAACAACCACAGGAGGGACATGCCAAAAACCTCACTTTATTTGTGGTGCTTATATAAAAACAAAAAACACCACACTCCGCAAACACATCATTATAAAAGTCCAAACAAATGCAGTATTTCATCATATTTACAAATAAAGAACAATAGAACTGATCAAACCAATAATATGTTTTTATATTCGGCGATAAATATCACAGAACTGTACCTATAAAAAACATGACATCCACGCGTTATTATATAGTTCTATGCATCCACGACTGTGCGCTACACGTGCCCATTGGCACGGTGCAACCGAACTATCCAGGCTTCTTTGTAACGTTGTCTTCGCTTTAACCAATCATACCCCGTCATTAGGTGGTATACATCCGGGTTATGCGTTGTTAGGTATGCACATCAATATACTAGTCACTATGTTGAGGAAACTACAGTAAAGAGCTTTATTTCAACGTTGTAATTGTCAGATCACTTAACCATGAGCAGCGCTTGTAGAGAAGTGGTCACTCTTCAACTGGGACATTATTCCAACTTTGTTGGGACACACTGGTGGAATTTACAGGTGAGACTTTGAGAGATACTGTAGCAGGCTAACAACAGTAGGTGGGCGAATGACTTTTGAAAATGCGACAGTCGCTTGACTGTCAATAATGGTGTCGACAGTGATCGTTTTGAAAAAACTGTTTTTGTAAAAACTGAAAATGTACAAACATCGACTTTTACATGGAATTAGCTGTCAGAAAGGATGGAAGCATGCTACAGTTAGAGATATAGCAGGCAACAGCACTAGGCTACTAATTCCGTACCTGTACTGTAGGCAAGTAAAATCTTTATAAGGAATATAATAAATTATTCTGGTCAATATGTTGGTAAAACTATTCCATTGATCTGTTTAACTCACGCAGAGCAGACACTGTACAGTATGAACTTGCTGATGATCACACCATTCTGTTCATTAATAATAAGTCACTATTACGAAATAACTGACGTTCGTGGTTGGTATATGTTATTGTGCAAACTGCTAATAACTGTAAATAGAGACGTTTTGACATTTATAACTAATTAACTCTGTTGTGTGATAGGAGGCGTCTTTATCATATGACCCTGACGCCCCCCAAAATGAGCTGCAGAGTGATGTTGTGTTTCGTGAAGGACAAACATTGGGGGGGCATGTCACATACACACCACGCCTCATTGCCATGGACCTCAAAGGTACCCCTTTTTCCTTCAGTCTCAAACCTGCATTTTATTGTCGTAATTTATCTGAGAAATAATGTATTATTAAAAAGCGTCTTTCTGTTTTTGTCTTTAACAGGAAGCCTTCAGACGCTAAGGCAGGAGGGTTGTCTTTACGACAGTGGGAAAGACACCACCACTGTAACATGGTAGTTAACAGTGTATAGCTTCTCTTCTAGTGCCTGTTTACATTACAATATGGAAATCTAGCAATACCTCCTTGATATGATATGGCTTAATTGATTTATTAGCATCTGTGTGAGTTGCACTATTGCCTTTCACGGTTGTGTGTAAAGTAACATTTAGATGCAGATGAAGCAACTCATATCTCCCCACAAACCAGTGCTGTTACATTGCAGTGTTATTGGTGTACTGTACAATATAAACACACTTTACCTTGCAGGGAGGGAGACATAATGATGCATAAAGAGAGCCCCACATTAAAGAACATGTTTCTCCAAGACCTGGAGCAGTTGGATGTAAGTGTATAAGGCTGGGTGACGGCCCACTAGCTTTGGTTTTGCCAATCTTGTCTGGAGAAATATATAAGGAAGGCTATTAACAGGGCCCCAACATCTAGCCTGCTTAACACTACTATAATATAGCATATTTTGATTGACAGCTGTCTCTGTTTCCAGAATGGGGAGATAATGGCTGCATTTGATTTTGACCGCGGCTTGCAGCCACACAGCTCCGGTAATGTTTGTTTTTATTAATTTATTTTGAAACAAGTTCCTCTGATTGGTCAAAGTTGACCAATCCCTAGCTCCGCTCCTTTTCTCCCTGTCCTCCAATAACACTTGAGCAAGTTTTGGAATCAGACAGAAACTGCGTCAACCATCTGTTTTCCTGTGGTAGCCTTACCTCCCTCGTTCACCGGCTAAATAGTTCCCATATCCACAGAGCTCCCCCTGCTGGTTGGCGCCACAGGCTCCAACACGGTGAACAGCCGCCTGGAGCGCCTCCAGAGCGGGTACCGGCTGGAGGGCAGCGTCCGGGTGTGGTCCGACTTCCTACGCAGCCACCTGCACCCCCGCACCATCTCGGTCATACACCGGTACAACCACGACGGGTAAAGAAGAAGATCCTTTTACTGAAATACCGTGCGTGTATTTGTGCTGCCTACTAGGTTTGACAGGTTTACTTTCTGAACTTTTCTTTTCCAAATGTATCTAGGTTTATTATTTTTATTAATATTTATAAAAGTTTTGACCAAAAAAAAAAGGACTTTGTTTACATATAAAGTAATATTAATTGACTTGCATATGTACAATCACGTGAGACTTTATATCACTTTTTATAGGTACCCCTTTTTAGGTACAGTATGAGCTCAAGTAGAAATACTTCCCATAGTGTTAACTGTTGCTCTGCTGCATCCGTACCACTAGATGGCAGTGTACAGTCAGGAACAATGACTAATTTGTCGGAGACCAAGAGAGAGATTATGTGGACCTTGTGTGTTCAGGGAGACTCATCGCCTGGAGGCGTTCGGCCAGGGAGAGGGCCTGCTCCAGGGACCTGTTCTGGAAGATCTGGAGGACAGGCTACACTTCTTTGTGGAAGAGTGTGACTATCTTCAGGTAATTTCCCAGCATGCCTGCCCCCTTGTGGTAGAAACCCAGAATGCAGTCTTCTCTCATCCGTCCCAGTGTAATGGTGATTGGCTGGTTAGCGCAGGGCAGTTATACCTCACTGTCCGACACCTCATGGAACGCTCTGGAGACGTGCGCCGGAGCCCATTGGGTTTTGGCGCGCGTCGCAGAACGTCCACACTCGGGAGAGCCGGGTTCACGTCTCGAGTGGGACGTGCCCCAGTCGCAGCTGCTGAAGCCGTGCTCTATCACCTCCCGCTCAGCACGTGCACTTTCATGCACACACGTTTCAGATTTTATCAGAGAGCAGGGGCAGACATTTTGTAACCTGACGCACCAACCGGTGTGTCACACACAACCACCTGTGAAGCTGTCCATTACAGCGGTTTGGAAGGGAATAGGCACTGAAAATATACTTGGCAGGTGGTTGGACTATGTCCACCATCACAGCTAACTTAAACGCCTTCAGTGCCATTCTTTGCTTTTCTTTTAATGAAGAAATGACTGATGCTGTTCGTCAGGAGCCGCCACTTGTCATCCAAACCTCCTCTCATCCTGTTTCCTGTGCAGGGTTTCCAGGTGCTGTGTGATCTGGCTGATGGCTTCGCTGGCCTCGGGTCAAAGGTCACAGAGATGCTCCACGACTCTTATGACGGGAGGGGCATCCTTACATGGGGGCTGGCACCTATTAGCCACCCAAATTCAGTAAATTACTGTTTGACTTTTATTTATCTCTCTTATTTTGTTTTTCTCTCCCTAGTTTGTTATTCAGAGGCACAATTATTAATTATTGCTATCCCCTTCCTTTCTGTTAATTCAGACGCCGATAAAGGACATCTTCCACCTACTAAACTACGCTTTAGGGACAGTCCACATGGCAAATCACAGCTCCATCTTCTGCCCTTTGACCTTGAGGGGCGGACTAGGCAGAAGACCCACCTTTCCCACAGAATTCCCCCATCTCAATTACGATGTAAGTCCGATTTTTAGTAGTATCTTTCATATAGAGCTTTTTCACTTGCCCATATAACATCGTAACAAAAGTTTTCAGTTATTTACAGAGTAATGTCATTATTCTAATTTGGACGATGTTTATATTGGTAGCATATCTCTTTGATCTTTGGTGTACTTTATTGTTGATATACTCCATCTTTTGCAGCCCTCGCTGTGGTACCACTCCAGTGCGGTCCTGGGCCTAGCCTTGGATGCCCTTACTGTGCCTTTCAGGTTAAGGCACAACAGCATCCCCTTGTGGCAGATGGCTGATGCGCTTGCTGTGTCCGGGAGAAAGGTCACTTTGCTGTCATATTAAAAACCCATTGTCATGTTACCCTGGGACCACTAAAGGTCACGTCATGTTAATAACCCCATAACATGCTGTCAAGTTACCCTGGGACCACTAAAGTCATGTTAATAACCCCATAACATGCTGTCAAGTTAGCCTGGGACCACTAAAGGGCACGTCATGTTAATAACCCCATAACATGCTGTCAAGTTAGCCTGGGACCACTAAAGGTCACGTCATGTTAATAACCCCAGAAGCTCCGCCCCACACTGAAACACATTGTGAAGCCAAGCTGCATTGCTGTTGTGAGCAGTGTTCGCCACTTTACGTTGTTCCTATTTACGGAGCCAGGGCTGTGTAGAAGTTTAGAGATCTCTTTTTTTTTTTTTCCAGCACGTGTAGAGAATGTCCAGCTAGTGAAATGCAAGGAGATATGAGGAATTTGGAAAAAAGTGTTTTAGCTTACGATAGCAGACTATACCGATACTACAGAATAGCAAAATAACCTTTAATGGAGAGGAAACAATTGTAATACAGAATAGCAAAACAACAAACAATGCATTGTAACTTTCCTCTTGCTTAGGAATACCGTTTCTAATGAACAGACACTTTAATTCACAGGTTGTGGCTGCGTATGGCGCTGTTCCTTTTCCCATGATGCACGGCGGCTCTCTTCCCGACGCCCTGACCCACTGTGCCAACGCGCTGCCGTGGAAACCGCTGTCGTCATGCCGGGAGCTCGGCGACGGCCATTGTTACGGCCAGCTGGTGACTCTCAGGGGCCTGGCCAGCCAAGAACAAGTCAGGTCAGCCTATTTACGATGGAATCCATGACGACCACCACCTTTCCTCTTCTTGTTACTTAAAAAAATAAAAGTATTAGCACTTTGTTGGCAGACATCTAGGAACTATTTCCTGGTCAGTTTGATACATGTTAATACCCTAGTATATGAAACAATGCATGTTGCAAATGTATAACATGAAGGTGTTGTCGTTTGATTATTTAATTAATCAAACGATTAATTGGCCTCAAACAAAATAAATGTATGACCTCTTCTTCTATTGACTAATGTACTGATTGTAGTTCGCTATGGACTTGTCTGCTAAACGATGTTGCTCTCGCTGAGATCCTAGTGATAGTTGTGGCGTTGCCATGACACTATAACGTAGTGGCGATTGCTGTGTTTTTTCGTGCCAACAGCTGTTTGGCTCCAGGCACGCAGCCCCCAACACCCCTACATGGCCTGCACAGAGGAGAGGACGTCCTGGCGTCGTACATCAACGCTTTCTACCCAGCATCGCCTCTGTGAGTGGTGATGCAGACCATGCCAACCTGATCCATTGTTGATGAAGCTGTGTGCCATGTGACATAGTTGGACCAATCGCTTATTTGAACCAGGCGGCTCTCCCTTATATGCTTCCGTTTGTGTTGTACTCGTACAAACAGGCTGCTGGACGTCTATATACCAGCAGGCTAATCTAACTGCTAGCATACATATAGATCGTCTATATACCAGCAGGCTAATCTAACTGCTAGCATACATACAGCTTGTCTATATACCAGCAGGCTAATCTAACTGCTAGCATACATACAGATCGTCTATATACCAGCAGGCTAATCTAACTGCTAGCATACATACAGCTCGTCTATATACCAGCAGGCTAATCTAACTGCTAGCATATATTTATCTTGTCTATATACCAGCAGGCTAGTCTACCTGCTAGCATACAGGCTGTCTATATACCAGTAGGCTAGTGACTAGCCACTAGTCTACCTGCTAGCATACAGCCTGTCTATATACCAGAAGGCTAGTGACTAGCCGTTAGTCTACCTGCTAGCATGCCTCCCGTTTCTGTCCCACAGGGCCTTGCAGCTGGTGTCCGAACCAAGCAAGCTGACGCCGCCGTTCCCACAGATATTCAGCCAGGACCTCGACCAGCAGGGCCTCCATTGGAGCCAGGCCCCCCCGCCTAGCCGTGAGTGCACCGTGCGACGCTAACCACACAACTGTAACTTTTCCTGTTCTCCAAGCAGCTGTTCCCAGTGGGGACCTCATTTCCTCCATGGTCTGTGTGTGCGCCCCCTGCAGGCCGCCCTCCAGCGGTGACCTCTGTGCCCGTGCTGACCTGCCTCCAGTCGGGCCCTGGCCTGGAGCCCTGGCTGGCGGAGCTGCACCGCGCCTCAGCCAGCCTCGCCATCCGCCGCGCCGCCCCCAGCTTCCTGTCTCAGGGGCTGGAGGCCGACGAGCTGCACGAGGCCCTGGAGCAGCTACGCAACCTGGCGCGCTGTTACCGCGACGACAGCGGAGGCACGGCGCGCAGTTCATCGGAGGACGACGACGACTGATAGCAAGCAGTTAGCCGTCCATAGAACGGCCACACTAAATGAAACCCACCGTTGAGTGGGGAGCCTGCAGTCTCCCAGCATGCATTGTGCCTGAAGCAGTGAGGTGAAAACACCCGTAATAACACCACATAAAGAAACTGTGGTGGTTTGAGATCTCACTGGGCCACACTGATTATTACACCATCATATAAAATGTTCTGCTGTATAGGAAACGCAGCTAAACCAACCAACCAACCAACGAACAAACCAATGACCGATTCCACTTCACCACTCCGTATCTAAAGGCCCTAGATATGTGTACCTGTCGCTTCTGGCTACGTGAGATTAGGTTGGAGAGGATTCATAACATAAAAGCAAGAATAACTAATTAAACACTTGTAATAGTTTACAGCATATTACGAGAAATGTCAGTTGAAGCCATTTACTTGCTTGACTTTCTTTTGTATATCTGTAATTAAATTAAATGTTTTATATAAACTTCTGAACTTGAGTTTTGTGTTTTGAGGGGTTTGTGTAGCCCGACTGACTATTACTCTCAGCTAAACAAATATTTTCACTGCTCCTACAGTCTGGAATCCCTGTTTGCATTAGTGTGTTCACAGCTGGCAGTCCAATCAGGGCGGGTTAGTGGCTTCTGTCTGGCCACTCTACCATACGGGCCTGATTGGTGGAGTGCTGTAGAAATGGTTGTCCTGAAAAGTTCTCCTCCATGGAGCAACGCTGGAGCTCTGTCAGAGTGACCATCGAGTTCTTGGTCACCTCCCTGACTAAATTGCTTCTCCCCCGATCACTCAGTTTAGCCGGGTGTCCAGCTCTGAGTCCTGGTGGTTCCAAACTTCCTCCATTTACAGATGATGGAGGCCACTGTGCTCATTGGGACGTTCAGTGCTGCAGAAATCTTTATGTAGACATCCCCAGATTTGTGCCTCGATACATTACTGTCTACGAGATCTACAGGCAACTTGGACTTCATTGCTTGGTTTGTGCTCTGACACGCACTGTCAAGTAAGAACATTTATTTGTTTAGCACCATTCACAGGCAGCAGTCACAAAGTGCTTCACAGCATAATGCTCTAAATAAGTTACTGTGGTACCTTATAGACAGGTGTGTGCCTTTCAAATCTCATCTCGGGGACAGTATGGTTGAGTGGTCTGGGTGTTTGGCTCTCATCCGGAAGGTCGTGTTTGAACCCCGGTGTTGACCTACCTGCAAGCATCCTTGAGCAAGATGCCTAAATCAATCCCACCCCCCCCCCCCAACGAATATAATAAGTAGCTAGCTTCATTCTGAGTGTAATGGAAAGGCTGTGAATACTTGTATGTGTACATGTGATTTCTTTTAAATATAAACTTTACTTTAAAAACAAACATGATTCACTTTGCCATTATGGGGTATTGTGTGTAGAATTGAGGAAAACTAGTATTTTTATAAATGTTTGAATAAGGCTGTAACATAAAATGTGGAACAGGTTAAGTTGTGAATTCTTTCCTGTTCACTGTATTTTGTCACCTGGTGCCTGGCTAGCGTTTTCTTTTACATCAATTGACATTTCCACCATACATTGGAGAAAATACAAACTTAAAATGACCAGAATGCAGTAAAAATGCTCGATGCTCAGTTTGCATGGGAAATACCAGCCCCCCCACAACCCCAATATAAATAAACTAATCTGAATATTTACAGGCATAGTACTCTTAAAAAATATAATATATTAGACTATCATTGCCATGTTGTCTGTCCCTTTTACAGACACTGTTCTGGTGGCCGGTTTGTTGTCCTATTCCAGTGGTTCTCAAGCTAAGGGTTGGGACCCCCAGGGGGGCGACAGACACAGAGAAGGGGGTCACAAGATGGTTTTCAGAAATGAAATAATTTAAAATGACATTGCATAGTTGAGCCACAATTGTTAGTAGTAGTACATTTTATACATTACTTTAATGTATTCTGCCATTAGCCTGTATTAAAATAATATGGCTGTTATTCGTCTACCACCTCTGGGGATAGCAGGGGTCACGAGTCTCTGGCACTGTTAGTTTGGGGGGTCGTGAGCTGAAAAGTTTGAGAACCCCTGTCCTATTCAATGCAAGTTTTTAGTCAGTGAAATTTATTAAAGGCAAATTTAAAATGTGCCTTTAATAACTTTGTACAAAGCGTGCTATGCAATTGTCCATAAATCCAGATGAATCCAGGTTTTTATTTGTAATTTTATTCTGAAAGTAAATGGTAAAAGTTACATAAAAGGCAAAAAACATCACAGAACACAAAGCTCACCCAACATGTCTGACAGAAGTGGTATGCGTTCACGTGTCTAACCAAAGGCTAAGCCACATACTACAGCATATTATCCTTTTAAACTAATAAAACTGAGATTTCACCCCGTTATATTACAAACACCTCCATACGAGACAACTCTACAGGACAAATAAGTAGAATAAAAGCTGAATAAAATGAAGCGTGCGCACAAAGGAGAGATCGGGGGATAGCGCCTTGTATTCTACAACTACTTATCAAAAGAAATTTAAAAAGGACAACAGAGGAAATGTGACAGACAGGGCTGAGGGGTCTGGGGAATGTAAGTGGAGAATAGAGATCGGTGTCGGGAGAGGGGCTCAGAACACACACACACACACTCACATACACACCGGGTCCTGTGTCCGGACTAGGATCGGGAACGGGAGCGGGAGCGGGACTCGGAGCGAGAAACAGATGGGGAGCGGGCTTTAACTTGCGTCGGTGAGCGGGACTTGGACTTGGATTTAGACTTTGACTTGGACCTGGACCTGGACTTGGAGCGGGCCCGTGGCTCAGGGGCGGCAGTGACGGAGGGGGATGGGGAGCGGGAGCCCCGGCCTCTTTGGGCCGCTCCGGCCTCTTCGTCGTCGTCACTCTTGGCCCGGTCGCGGCCCTTAGAGCCAGACTTCCTGGAGCGGTCCTTGGCAGCCGACCTGGAGCGAGAGCGGGAGCGGGAACGAGAGCCATCCTTCTTCTTGGTTTTCCCTTCCTTCTTGCTCTTCTTGCTCTTGGGACTACGGCTCTTCGGGCTGCGGCTCTTCGGGCTGCGGCTTTTGGGACTGCGGCTCTTCGGGCTGCGGCTTTTGGGACTACGGCTCTTGCTGCGGCTCTTGCTGCGGCTGCGGCCGCGGCCCTCCTTGGCCTTGTGGGCGCCATTGCTGCGCTCCTCCTCATCCTTCTTGCCCTTGCTCTTGCTCTTCTTACTGGCCGATCGGCTGCGGGACCGGGAGCCCGCCCTGGAGAAGAGAGCAGGCCGGTTATGACTATGGAACAGTAGCAAGTCCAGCAAAACAGAGGCAAGTCCACACTGGCCACCACCTTGCGTTTCCAGCATTTACCGGTCTGAAGATATGATCCAAAATATAAAACTTTAAGATGTATGCTTGTATTCTACGTAATGTCTCTGGTACAGGCGTGCGTGTGTGTTCAGCATGCCTACCTGGACCGGGATCGACTGCGGCTGCTGCTGTCACTGCGGCTGCGGCTCTTCCGGGACCTGCGGCTCCTGGAGCGAGACCTGGGAGGGTGAGGCGAACACGTCACGTGTGCCAAGCTGACGCATGAACGTTGCTACTGCAATGTTCCCTCTACAGTCGTTTGCTTAACACCAACATAAACATTAATGGAGATGACAGGACCTCCAGAGCTAAATTCATGTTTCAAAATTTAACCAAGCCACGTTCTAGACGGGTTGCCACGACCGCCGTAACGACGGCATTCTAACCAATGTTCTCCTGACCTGGAGTGGCTGCGGGAATAGGAGCGGCGGCGGCGGGCTCCGGGGCGGTCCTCGATGAGCCGGATCTTCCTGCCGTTCACCTCGGTGCCGTCCAGCTTCTCCAGGGCCCGCTTCATGTCCGAGTACAGCCTGAACTCGATCACACCCTCATTCCTGCGGCCCTTGTTTGTGTCCGCGTAGGTCACCTCCCCCGCCTGCCTCATGTAGTCCTGTTGGCGACACAGCTGGTTATATAGCGCACACACCAGACACCTAGCGTTAGCTACAGCCTGGTTAAATAGTGTGCACACACCAGACACCTAGCGTTAGCTACAGCCTGGTTATATAGTGTGCACACACGAGACACCTAGCGTTAGCTACAGCCTGGTTATATAGTGTGCACACACCAGACACCTAGCGTTAGCTACAGCCTGGTTATATAGTGCCACACACACCAACCAACACTTAGCATCGCCCCAGTCCCGTTCATGTACCTTTAGATCCTGCCAGCTGCAGCGGCTGGAAAGGTTCTCAACAATCAGCCGGTAATCTGTCCGAGTCGGAGGTCCATACCGGTCTCTCCCACCACGCCCATATCCACCTTGCAAGGTAACAAGGAAACACCAGGAAGAATGAGAACAAGAGACAGACTGAAACGCAGCCTTAATGCTAAATTCCAAGCTAAAAAAAAGAAATGCAATAAAAACAAAACTTTTGGGAAGAAATAAAAAAGAAAATGGAGGGAAAAAACAAATCTAAAAAAAAAAAAAAATTGATAAAGGGCCTATCTCATTATTTTAGTTATCTTGGCCTTAGTTCATTGAATTCTATGGTTAACAGTCAACATTTGTTCAAAATGAATAGTCATGATACTTAAAAATGTAAGAGTAAAAAAAAAAAACGACAGCTGACTGATGAAGTACTTACGGTGAACTAAATTAATAAACTAACATTAAAAAAAAAGAAGCAACATTTCATTGTCATAATACATGTTCTTTGTCAGGCACCTAGTAAAGCTGAACCCACATCTTTTCCTAACCCCATGGTATCCTCACCACCCGGCCTGGGCCTAATGGCAAAAGCGGTCTTCACAATGGCTCCCCTTTTTGGTCTGCCCAGGGGCCCAGAATGGTCAAACCACACTCTTGGAAAGGGGACACCATGGCCAGCAATAGGGGCAGGCAGTCAGCAAAGGACTCTTTCAATTAAAACATTGAGGTTCTTTGTTAAATCTTTACCTTTAAATTCACATTCATTTTAAAATTAAAATAAATTAAAAAATCCTGAACAAAACAGCAACAGATTACAAGATGTTAAAACATTGTTATAAATTAGTTTTAATAATTTGTATCCAATTTCTGCCAATTTCCTCAACTATAATAGTTTAAAATTTCATTTAACGTCGCCCCCCGAACCTTAGACTTGATGTTTTCAAGTCATTGGTGGCTCTAGTGCAAACAAATGTAATTGTCACAGACAAACACAATCTACAAATATTTATGCCCTACATAGTTATAATGTTATTAATAAAAATAAAATGCACCATTGAAATTTAAAGTGGCTCATAAAAAGGCTTAAGTTTACCATGCAAATTTCCGCTTCGTTGGCGGTAGAGGCTTATTAAATGCATTTAAAATTTATTCTAAAAGCCACTTTGTCAGTTGATACCACATTTGCAGTATTTTTTTCTAACAGATTTGACTAAACCATATGTATCACTATGTTTTTTTTATGCATCTGATGCTGTCCATAGGGTTTTAATAATTGCCGGGCCAGGACCATTATCATACCTACCAGTCTTTTTTCAATATATTCTCTAGTTATGCAGTGTTCTACTTGCATGCTAAACAGATGTGAGATGACGTCTACACCATTGATAGATTAGCTGGTGGTGGTGGGGGTTAGATAAGCCTGGCATGAACAACCACAAATATAGGGATTGTGTATGTAACGATGTAAAGTGTGGCCTCGTCCATAATGAATCACGTCTGTGTGCAATATGGTACGATGGTAACATACAGACTTAAGTTTGTAAATTGGATGCACATTAGCCACCAAGGACAATATCGACAACGCACAGTAACGCAATACAAAGCTAAAAACAATGTGTACAAAAACGGTTTACTAGATACTTACTTCTGCCCCCGCCGCCTCCTCCTCCTCCTCCACCGCCTCCTCCTCCGCCGCCGCCGCCTCCACCACCACCATAGCTTCCATCTCGACGGGGCCCCTTGGTATGCTCCACAATAACCCTCTCCCCACACAAGTCTTTACCGTTCAGGTCATACACCGCATCATCGGCATCTCGGGGGTCATCAAATTCAACAAACCCATACCTGTAGAACAAAGCGGCGTGTTTAAGTCACATGTCTGCACACCGCACCGTTACCGTAACGCCGCAACAGCTACCGTAAATAAATAACAATAAAATCACAGTAGACCACCGATCAAGCAATTCAGCTGCTGTTCGTGTAAAGTAACTTTATTCCGTTCGTGCGGATGTTTTTATTATATAGCTAAATACGGGGGGAAGGCGGTGGGGGATACATGCATTTGCAATATACGACCACTTGTTAGACGTGGCCACGTATGATCTGCATGCTAACAGCTACTCACACAAGATAGGAAACCTATTTGCTGGAGTTCCTCCAGCGAACAAATATATTGTTTAAAAACAAAAAAAAAACTGTTGTTTTGTGAAAAGTCATGCGATGGCGATGCTGGTAAAAATTGTAATAGATTATTTTTTTGTTTAATCAAACCCGCAGGCCTGCGGCAGGCCAGGCCTGGTGCACACAACGCGGCCTAGCTACCGTAGGCTACTGTACAACTAGCATGTTAGCACGGACAACAACGTATATATTGGTCTGCACTTACCCATTTTTTAGGTCCACTTCCAGTATCTTCCCATATCCCTTGAAGAACTTCTCGACGTCCTTCTCCCTCGCCCGATAGCTCAGTCTTCCGATGTACACCCTGGACATTTTTATTCAGTGTGAACGTTGCTCGAATACGAAATCTAGCCACGACAAGAGGACGGCAGGCTGTAGACCGGATCTGTACGTTACGTACGAGCGCCTCTTTGTTGCAATTGGTTACGGGATGGAATGGGTGTGGCTTTAACAGCGAGTCCCGCTTTGCTGCACTAGCTGGGTGCGCACCATGTTGTGTAAAGCACGTACACATAAACAGCGAGTCCCGCTTTGCTGCACTAGATGTCTGCACGTCATGTTGTGTAAAGCACGGACACTTTAACAGCGAGTCCCGCTTTGCTGCACTAGATGTGTGCACGTCATGTTGTGTAAAGCACGGACACTTTAACAGCGAGTCCCGCTTTGCTGCACTAGATGTCTGCACGTCATGTTGTGTAAAGCACGGACACTTTAACAGCGAGTCCCGCTTTGCTGCACTAGATGTGTGCACGTCATGTTGTGTAAAGCATGGACACCTTACATTTGTTTGGGTGAAAGGCTATGGTGAAGGATAGTCTGCCGTATGACGTCACGTAAGCTATATGGCGTGAAAAAACATCTGCTCATTTTATAATAGCTTTCCAGGAAGAGTGGTTGCGGGCGATCTGATCCATATATTGGTCTGCTGGCATTTGCTGGGTTCTCTTCCATGGCACATCATAGTTATTTGATATTTACACATTCGTGTCGCTTTAAATAAAAATAGTCAAGTGCACTTGTTTAGAATAGATACACCATAGTCTAAGCATTGCCATTGAGTTATACATTAGGCATTCCATTTACAATTTACTTTGAAGTAATATACTGTGCAAACTGCAAAGCACATAGCCTAATAAATCGTTGTCTGTCTGTTTCCATTCCGTATTTTGCGACAGGGCCAGCCCCATTTTAGAGGGGGGAGGGGCTAGAAACTTTAGTTTGTTGTGATTGTTCCTATGTGGCTTGAGTCATATGGCAATGGCATTATTTTACCGTTAGCAAATACAGGAGGGTTATTTTCTGATGTTAGAACAACGCGACGGTTTTATAATGGTAGATGATCATAACATTTGTATGTAGAGCTTTATTATATTAGAAATTACATTAGCAAACGTCAGCTAACCTTGTCTTAAATGGTTAGATCTATTATGCTATTTCATTTAGGCAATGCGTAATGGAGTGTGCAGGTGTAACGGGTGGTACAGACCTCGGCTACACAAGCTTTTCCAAATATTCTTGGCTAGATTTAGTTTTTTCTGTGATGGGACTGTGTACGTTCTTGTTCGACTGGGGATCCGACGTGTGGGTGGCCACCGAGTTCTACAAGCGTGGCGACTTCTTCTGGTTCGGAGTGATGGTCGGTCTGATGGTTCTGTCGTCCGTCGTGGTCCAGATGTTCAGCTGGGCCTGGTTGACGTACGACCGAGAGCTGGAGGGATTCGATGAACAGACCGCATCACAAACCGTAATCTTTAGCGACCGCTGGAAACTTTCCTGCCTTCTGCATGTGTTGCAGCTTGGATTCTTTTGCAGGTAGGCTATTATTAAGAATGCCGACAAAACAGTGATATCTGTGTGATTATTGTTGTGAAATTACGTAATGTTTGGAGTTAAACTCTCTGACAGGTTTGTAAATAGAATCAGTGTTTTGCTCAATTTTCACCCATTAACAGTAAGCTGTACGGACTGATATGCATATTGCAGGTGGAATATCAACTGTGTATTCGTGCCGTATACTCATAATGATAACTAATACTTATAATGATAACTAATAACATTTGCTTTTATAAATTGATTTTATAGTCCATTCAAATGGAGATTGCATTTTATGTTCATGCTCAAACAAGATTGTATCTATTCTATTGTATTTTGTGTAGTTGTGTTCATGCTCTAACAATATTTTACAGACCATCCTAACAGAGTTTATGCTCTGCAGGCACATCTCTGCCATAAAACAGGGCTTCTGGGTCTGGCGGCGAAACGAGCAGGGGTCATTTGCCATTTACCTCACACATGACCTCAGCATGCTCCGGCTAATTGAGACCTTCTGCGAGGGCGCCCCACAGCTTACGCTCATGATCTACATCATGCTCAACACCAACAGCGCCAGAATCGTCCAGTGTGAGTTTAGTTATGGCCTCCCTCCGCAAATACATAACAGAATATACACAACTGCTACAGCAATGATTAAACTGTGTTTCCAAGTATAACATGCTATTACATGCTATTACTTATTAACACCTGTGGATGCCATTTAAATATATGTTCTGAAACTATTGTAAGGAAATGACCCCATTTCCCATTGTATGTGTGTATGTGTACTACATAACTCACCCAGTGTATGTGAATACAGTGCAGTAACACCAAAGTCCTTAGGCAAGTCTCACCACTGGCAGCCATCTTTGAAACGTCCCGGGCAGTTGTTTAGGAAGACTGTAAAGGCAGGTGGCTGGCTTACGTCAATGCAACCACGATAGGTTAAATTGGATAATGCTTGGCAGTTCTAAAGCAGATGATGGGCTGGTTTGCCAATTACATTCCTCCAACTGCCATATTCTCCCATATTCTCGAGTTCTCCCATAGAGCTCCATTCAAAACTGAATGAGCGGCATGTCTGCTTATAACGCGTGTCTTGTGCGCAGGTGTGAGCGTCGCCGCGTCGACCACGTCCATAGCGTGGATGGTGGTGGACTACCACCGCTCTCTGCGCGCCTTCCTGCCGGACAAGGCCAAGCAGCGCTGGTCCTCATCGGGCATCTACTTCCTGTGGAACCTGCTGCTGATTGGCCCGCGCGTGGCAGCCCTGGCCCTCTTCGCCTCCGTCCTGCCGTGCTGCGTCGCCGGCCACTTCCTGGCGCTGTGGCCCGCGCTCGTCCTCTGGGCCTGGAGGCAGCGCACGCGCTTCATGGAGGGCGTGGCCGGGGAGTGGCTGTACCGTGCTACCGTGGGCCTCATCTGGTACTTCAGCTGGTTCAACGTGGCGGAGGGTCGGACGCGGGGCAGGAGCCTCGTCTACCACGTCTTCATGGCCGTGGACGGGGCGCTCCTGCTGGCCACATGGTGGTGCTACAGGGACCCGGCCTCCACGCGGCCGTACGCCTGGGCGCTGATCACCGCCCTGCCGCTCACCCACCTCGTGGGGATGCTCCTGAAGTCCCTCTACTACTGCCGCTTCCACCCCACGCTGCGGGAGCCCCCGGCGCCGGAGGGGCTGCCCACTGAGGTGCCCGACGGCGGAGCGGTGTTCCACAGGGACTTCTCCGTCCAAGATGGCCGCCGCTCCCCTCAGCTGGTTAATAAGAGGATGGCCTGCCATGCCGCTAACTTTTACTTTGATCGGAGCCAACGCCTAGCGAATAGGACGGAGAGACAGAGCTCCGCAGGTGCTGTTTGACTGTGCCTCCCTTCCTGCCTTCCACCCTTCCACCCTTCCTTACTTCCTCCCTTTGCTCCATCCTTCGTCCCTCCTTTGGTCATCCACGTTTCTTGTGTCTGTCTTCATTATTGCTGGAAAACCACCGCAAAACGGCCACATTGCACGTAATTTACTACCACTTACTACAGATGGAATGAGGTCTAGATGATCTGTAGTTTAATAATTATTATTAATAATTATTATTAATATGGTTATACTGTATGTTAAATTAAATATGTAAATACACGTTAGGCCAATTCAATACATAAATGTCTGTCAACATAGGTGAGGAACATATTGTACCTGTATTTGTTATTTCGTTTTACCTTTTTACAGAACAGTGAATGTATTTTATATCAGAACGAAAGTTTTACTTTTGACTTTTGAGCGTAGTGCTTGACCATTAAGTACAAAACAATATGTCAAGACAAAGGGAAACTTAAATATGTATTTATTTTAAAAGAGGTGCTCGCAGATAAAGTCATGAGACCACTGCTGCTGACTCATTTAATGCCCTATTTATAATAAAACACGTTTTTAGTCTAGTACAGTTTAGTACAGTTATGTTCTCACAGAATTATGATGAATGCAGAAAATTGCACTTTTTCAATTTCAAGTTACTTGTCAAGGTCTGTGGTTACAACCCATTTATTTGACTTCCTCTGCTTTATACCGCTAAGGACATTAAATAAAATGTATATTTAAACAAATGTTTTATTGTCTAAGTCAGTGGTTACATTCAGAGGTGTTGCTAGACACATTGCTTGGCCTCAGGCCCCGCCTTTGATTAGGCCTTGCCCTTCATTAGGCCCCGCCCCTCATTAGACCGCTAGGTGTATGGACCGGAGCTGCTGAGGGAGCATCCTAAAGGGAGAGGTGTTTTTGTCACGATTGAGTTCGAATATCAACAAGCTTTCTCCAGATTGACTGAGTATACCTTTAAGTGTCCTAAACATTGCACATGTGCATTACAGGCGTGACATTTATGCTGTGCCACTGTGCACAGATGTGCGTTCAGAATTGACGAACGTTTGCAAACATTGGCGAACGTTTGCACACACATTTAAACAGTTTTGCGTTTGCATTGTGTTCGAAGCGAACGTTTGCTAACATAAGCAACCGGTTTGAGGAGGCACTTCTCGGCGAACACGTTGAAGATGGACGAAGGGTGATGGTTTAAATCTAAATCTAATTTTTGGTATGTTTACAGAAATCCAGTTCAAAGCAAATGTTTGTCACGAACGTTCGCCACTGTTTGCCAAATCAACGCACCTATGAAGTCGCACCTACTGTACAAGAAGTACTGCGATCATATTGCACTCTGTCAATATGCTGCTCACTGCAATAATGCCCTAAGTGCAAAACTATTAGTTATGAGCTTGCTTATGCTTAAAACAATGGCTGCCAGTGCATTAAGTGAATTCACTTGATAACATTTCTTAAAATATGTGCACACTTAAATAGATGAGCCATTTCTAGATTTTAAAGATTATCACACCGAGTTAGATATGGCTTTTGCTGTGCTATTTTGGCCAGTTCTCTCTTGAAAAATAAGGTTTAATATCACTGAGATCATCTAGTCAAATAAAGGATTAGGGTAAAATCTGATGGTGCTGAGGAGGTACACTTTCTTCTGTCTAAATGTATTGTTGATGTCCATGTGCACACAGGTGTTAAGAGTCAATGTGGCTGATTATACATGTTCTCACCTATGGCTTGTTCAGTCAAACAGTCAAATTGAGTATATGCAATGCCTGCATTATAACTTAAGTCTACATTAAGTCTAATCTGCCAAATCAACTCTGTTTCTCCATTTTCAGGCTAGACTGAAAGAAAGGTTTACTCCTCCTCACCGGTAGCACTTCGGGGTCACTGTGAAAAACCCAAATCTACCCAACCTGTGATTGGCCCAGGGTGTCTGGCTGGTGTAGAAGCTGCCAGGCCTCTTCATCTAAACATTACACAAAAAGTAAGGAAATGTATGTTTGGTAGATTATCTCTCGTTGTAACAATGCTTCTTGGCAAATACATCTTATACATTGTAAAGCCTGATTATCTCCCTTTTGAACTGTGCAACATTTGAAAGGAACATGCATTTGTGGGATGAGCAGCAGAGCACGCTCAGTATGTGGTTTGCGCCTATGAAAAATTAACCAAACAGCTTTTTTTTTTTTTTTTGGTGGCAATATAACAATGTATTAATTTAACGAACAGGAGCGTCAGTAGCGTGTGGGAGAACCATACACAGCCACAACAGCCTGAACCACCTCCTCCTCCTCATGCTTGTCACACACTGCTGTGGGATGGCATCCCATTGTTCAACCAGCATTTGTCACAAGTAAGCCAACGTGGTTGTGTTGGTCACTCTGGCACCAACAGCATGCCCAAGCTGATCCCACAAGTGTTCCCACAATATCCTTATTTGTGCGTAGTGCACAATTTACTGTATAACCTCAAAGATCTAGTGCTGCAGTATATGCTAGGTATTCATCATAGGTTGTCTTGACTGTTTTTCTGCATTGTGTTTTGCATTAATTCCCTCTAATTGTGTACCCCTCCCCCAAGAGGACACTACAAATAAGAAACGATTCCTAACCAATTTGCCTGGTTAAATAAAGCAAGTAAAATGTATTATAGTGGAGTCTACAGCAGGGTTTATTGTCAGGCAGGCGTGGGAAAACTCTTCCCTCTCACAACACTCCTTCCAGTTCCAACAGCAAGTGGACGCTTGTATTGCTTCCCCATTCCCCGTATGTCACAACAGTACTTAAGTTTAAAAGACAACATGTGTTTAGAAGAAACCATGTGACGCAGATGTTCAAACAATCATGGGTGGGGTGGTTAATGACAAACGGGAAGTAGTTCGAAGGTTACATCATTTTCAGTTTGGCTGAGAAATAAATAGAGAGAAACGTTTCTATTTACTACATACTGTAGTTGTGCCATAGCAGCAGGTTTAGAAATACGTGTTTGTGAATGAGTCTGACACCATGTGTGGCGCTAAACAAATAGACTTTATATACACTTGTGGTGGAATGTTGTTGTTTTTCACAGACATAGGGCTGGATACATGGGCAGTTGTCAGTTTTTACCAAGGTGGGCATTACCTGTATCTGGGCTTGCTGCTGTTTTTTCTGCTCGGCTCCTCGGTTCTTGCACAGATTTACAGCTGCTTGTGGTATAGTTACGATAACTTCAGGACAACAGATACAAGAGTGGAGAGCGGTCTGAGCAGAGTTTCAATCAAAGTTCTGCACATACTGCAGATGGGACTCTACCTAAGGTTGTATGAAGCTTTGTTGATTTAATGCAAAATACACTGTTAAAGAAACCAATTGCAGGGAACTTGTTTTGCACAGTGATTCTATTTGATCACTTCTCTGGTTGATCATTGTGTGCATCGTGATCCGACATGCCAGCTATTCACGAGGACACAGGATAGAGAGGGATCGATAGAACGACAGGAGATCGGAATCGAACAATTTCCACTCAAAATACGAGATTGGTGGTAGTCCGAATTTTCTTTCTAATGGCCGATACGGAAAACCGATCTTTGTTGTCAATTACATGCCTGTGAACTCATTCATTCATTAATTTCTTGATTTCATGTGTTTACCTGGATTGAAAATGTATCTTAAATTCATGAATAATACTGTATATATACAAGTATAAAATCTGTATGGGACAATTTTGTGGACAAAAATCGGCAATCAGTATTGGCAAAAAAAAAAACAAATCGGTGCATCACTATTTACAGGAAAGCTTTTACTAATGTATATTTATTATTAATTTATATTGACAGTAGCCTATATATGCATGGACTTGAAAAGGTTGACGCATTTAGAGTTATCTAATTGACAATATCCAATTAACAAAATGTTTAATTTATATTTACTGTATATCGCCTACATATGTTTCTACTACAGTAACCTGTCCCTTCATATGACAGGTGACAGCAAGTTAACCGGAACATGGGTATTCATACACAAACTGCGTCTCACTTCAGGTACTTGGTGATAATCGAGCTTTCCTTATGCTGCTTCGACATGCCGAAAGTCACAGAGTACCTCACCCATGACCTGAGCATGCTACGTGTGTTTGAGGCCTTCGCAGAGAGCGCCCCACAGCTGGTCTTGATGCTCACGTTCTCTCTGACCGCGGGCCAGGCAGACCTCATGACGTGTAAGTATACCGGACGGCGTGCGAACATGCATTGACCACCAATGACTTCAATAGGCCAAAATACAAGTAAGAACGCTGTATGTTTTAGACGGCTCAGTTAACTGCTGTTGAAGTGGCTCTGTAACTCATTTAGTGTGTTCAGTAGGCCCCCAGAAACACAAATATAAATTGTAAAAGAAAAGTTTGAGTCTCTAAAACACGTCTAAATTTTCTTTGACAATTTGTGTGTGTATCGTTGACATGTAGTATCGTGTATATTTGTGACAGTGCATACCTGTATTTCTTAGTATTTATTTGACTCCTGTTGTGGTCCACAGTCTACCCAGTCTGTTTGTAGTGTTTCAGTCCTATGTATCCTTGTTATCTGCTTCTGCAGTGTTGAAGGCACTGGGCTCGGCTCTTGCCATCGCCTTCACCGTCACCAGGTACCACCTCTCCCTGCGCTCCTTCCTGGTTGACAAGCAACGACAGAGTATCCCTTCCATGGTGGTCTACTGTCTGTGGAACCTGCTGTTGATTGGCCCGCGCATCGCCGCTCTTGCGCTCTTCGCGTCGGTCCTGCCCTGCTTCATCTTCGCCCACTTCCTGTGCTCGTGGGTGATCTTGTTCTTCGTCGCCTGGACACTAAAGACTGACTTCATGGATACAGCCGGGGGCGAATGGTTGTATCGAGCCACAGTGGGCCTCATTTGGTATTTCAGCTGGTTTAATGTGGTTAAGGGGCACACCATGCGCACATCCTTAGTCTACCACGTGTACGTGATATTGGATATTTGTTTGCTTTGTGGCCTGTCTTGTTGGCAAGTCTACGGGGAGCCAAACTACGGGGACGCATCTCTCTTTGCCATGGTCATGAGCTTGGCCATCATAATAGTGTATCTATTAGGTGTAGTGTTCAAAGGAATTTATTATAAATTCTTGCACCCAAAGACTGGTACAGATGTGGTGGACCCGCCCCAGATGATGTTAGCAGTTTGTACGACAGGTGAAATTGAGGATCGCAGTATGACCTACCAACGAGAATCTGTCCGTCACAGAGAGAACAAACGAATGAGGAAATTGGTTGAGTATTTCTATACCTAATCGGTGTCACTCGTCAGCCACTGGAAACGGTGGTCAGATAAAGTCACGCAAACGCACGAAAGAAGCACTTGACGTGACATGGGACTTAGTGGGGCCGACAGTTTACACCTTGTTCTGCTTTTACAAACTGACCTAACTGCTGCAGTTCATCGAATACATTATTTATTACAGTCTTTATTTAGTAATGCGTTCCCCAATAAGACATGAGTTAAGTGCGGCTTTTCTTAAGATTTGGCTCCTAGGTGTGAAAAAATCTTCACAATGATTTTTTTTTGCTTTATACTATTTTATTTATAGAATGGCAATTTATTGTAATTTTAACTAATCATATTCAATGAACTGATATTGTTTACGTAAGTGGTCCTCAGCTTTGGTTCCTTACTAGTTTATTCTAACAGATAGTTATATATGGCATTCCCAGAGTTGTGGACCGCTGGTCTACACTAAGGTATAAAACACAAAGTGTTGAATGAATGTAAATTCAGCCAGTAAATGTGCAATTTAATCTTTTATTTACATTGTAATGAATGTCCTAAATACACAAGGAAACAGTCGAGGACCACAAACAGTGATTTCGGTCCTATGAAGAAATTGTGATTATGTATTTAAATTAGCAGAGTATTAAACTAGTGTTGAGTTGACAAGATCGCTCCGAGCCTCTTACACTACACATTGAGATGATTATATATTTTTTGTATATGTATTTAAAGAGAATGGACAGCATTTTAAAAGTAACGCATAGTATTTGGCATTGGGGGGGGGGGGAATAAAGATTTATAGCATAGACCTCTTAAACATTGCATGGTCACTGCAGATAGTCATACTGTACATACAGAATTGCGTGCAGACATAAAAATGGACAATCTAAATACACAAACTAACACATTTGAACCTCCAACTTAAACACAAATTGCAAACACGTAATTATTATTCTGTGTTTAACATTTAGGCAACAAGGAACAAAAACAATGCAAAACGAGTTGGCCTTATAGCAAGTGGGCCTAAACTGTATTCAACTTTAAGATTATGCTGCAGATTGTCTAAGCAATGAAAGTAGTTCACAAACAAACAGCAATTCACCTGTATGTCTTTGGAAAATCCTTCATTTCAAAATAATAAACGTATCTGAAAATTGTGACCGTGTCTGTGCTGATTTATTCATTTTGCTTATAAAGCAGAAACCATTTACTTTCTGAGAAAATGTCTGTAGATGGGAAGGCATTCAGCTACAAGACAGTTACAGACAATTTTCATAATGGTTCAAAATACTTTGGAATGAAAACTTTCAGTGTTAAATTTGAAGAATCAAATGAAAAGGAATTCTGCCTTTAGAAACAACATATCAGGTCAAACACAAAAAGCCTTTGCTGCCAACAAACCAAAACATTGATTAAGCTAAATAACACTTCAGAGTATGCAAATGCATTTAACAAAGCAAAACATTTCCCTTTGAGATTATGTATACAGTTGATAAAAGGCACAATATATAAATATGCACACTCGAGAAAGACAAACACACATAAAACACATTCTTAACGGTCACGCTGCATAAGTGTAAATGGAAAAAAAGTCAGGCTCAGTATTGTTCAGTCGTAATCTCACTTAAGACCAGGGATAGACGACCCAGAGTAGCTGTCTTGACTCGCTACAAACGTAAATCAGATCCCTTGAAATACAGTTGATGGGCATTTCACCAACTGCAAATGTATTACACAGTAATTTCTCACTTCAATGACACGTGTGTGGGATGCAATGTGACTGACTGACTGACTGACTGATGACGCTAAAGGCTAGTGTATAAACCACAGACATGGGTTAGGTAGTTGTACAGTCCAATGATGAGAACTCTAAAGTTAACAATTAAAATAATAGTAATGTAAAATGGTATACTAAAAAAACAAAAACAATGTATACTGGCATCTGTAGCAGTGTTGTGAAAGAGGTCATAATGTCCCAGCAAATCAACAACTGGCAGAGATAATCTTAAACACTAAACATAATATGAACAGGGGGACATGATCAAATCATCTTGTCCATATGTGTAAGTACAACATAAATGGCTATTCTCCAACCCCTAATGTATTGTATTTAATACAATATGTGTACATTTTGCGATTCATTTTTTATTTTCAACATATTTCCCACAACAATACTACTGTATATCAACTGATGTTTCCCAATACGGTTTTAAGGACACTTTAGGACTGTACTCAAGGGAACAGGCTCTCTCAGTACATATTTAATAATGCATCCTGAATAACTACTGGGCAGGAAATTAACCCTAATTAACTATTTAAAAGTTAAAATTGGTCAGCATGACCAGTTCAAGTCAGTATATTGCCTTAAAGCTCTCTTAAATAGCACTTGAATGGCCTTGGGTTTCTCAACACGCTACACCACTTCTTTCCTAGCTTCTGACCACAGACTATCCTCGATGACCTCTGGCGACAGCAGTTGCATCATAGTGGCAAGTTCATGACAACTGACTTATGTTCTGCTCAAGTGGAGTTGGAGAGCCTCATGGCTTTTGTGTGCGCGTGTATGTGCGTGTGTAAAAAAAAAACATATATATATATATATATAAAGATTTCATAAAGAGACAACTGTACCTATAGTAAACTAGTGGGTGAAAAAACTAAAACCTGGTTTGATTCAACAAAGCGTCGACTTCTTGAGCCAACGCAATGTTTTTCATACAACACTGCACAAGGACACATGTACGCTTTCAAGCTTTGGAATGAGTGCAAAATAACTTCTTCCTTTCCCCCCTATTTGCTGTGATATGCTTCCCTATGCAAAGAGAGACAAGAAGGAAAAAATAAAAGAAAGCTCAAAACAAGCCAATCATGGCGTGAAATGCAATCAGTCAATCCCATTGGCTGGTTCCGTATAGGGACTGGGTCTTGATAGTGAGGAAAAGAACAAATGCAAAGTGGAGAGATCTGGAGTGGAGGGACACAAACACAAAGACAATAAAAAAAACAAACGTACAATCAAATCAATAAGTTGGTGTCTTCCCTAATAGTTCCCAATCAGTGCCAGTTTCAGCCTCGGTGAGGTCAGCTGCCGTACAGGAGGGTGTTGATGTTGCTTTCGTTCTCTTAGGCACAAGCCTGGTTTCAGTCTGCCCCCGTGACGCCAACCCAACGTCGTCCTCGCGCAGAAGCAGCACGGCGCCAAACGAGAGGGTCTTTGGTTGCTTCTGCCATGTGGTGTGTGCGTGTGTGTGTGTGTGTGTGTGCGCGAGTCCATCCCGTCCGTCCGTCCGTCCGTCCGTCCGTCCGTTCTCTGCCCCCGGGTGTGCGGATGCCTCTCAGGCCCGGTGGATGTGTCCCCAGTGAGGAGCAGTGTCCTCTACAAGAAGTCCAGCTCCAGGGCTTGGTGAAGGGACACCAGGTCCCCGTGAGTAGAGATTCGCCAGAAGGGCATGTTGTGCTGTACGGACACACAGGCGAGGGGGGAAGGGGGTTTTACTTGTAAAGAACCTTTCGGTTTTTAGGTCAAAGGTCAAAATTCCGATTGGTTACACGCTATTCAACAGTTGCTAAATTAACCAGAGGTCTACGTCCAGTAGGAGGAAGCGAATGTGAACACTTCCCAATGGAGCATTGCCAGACCTTATTCTCAAAGATCATTGTGAGTCTGGTTACATCCGGCTAGAACAGTGGTGGGCAATTATTTTCACTGGGGGGCCACATTGAATATGTCAGAGAACATCGTGGGCTACATTACTTTTTTTAACCAACATAATAAAATGTTTTACATAAAATAACACAAAATAGCTAACATGAACTTCCATATGACATTTTTGCTTATTTCTACACCATTTTCATAATAAAATGTCAGTCTCTTCTCCCTTAACACAATGATTTAAGGTGCAGCAGTAAATATAGTAGTTCTGCAGAGCTCGTGAAATAATTCTATGTTTATTATTATTTTTCACATTTTGGATGTAAAGCGGGCCACATAGAATGTTTCAAAGGGCCGCTTCCGGCCCCCGGGCCTGACTTTGCCCAGGCCTGGGCTAGAATGATCAAGTTCCCTGACTTTACTGGCCGTAGGAAAATGCAATGCGTTATACCTGCTTCGCTGCAAATTCCTCATCTCGTCCGTCTCCTATGACCACATAGGTCACCTTCTTTCCAAAGCGAGAGACGATCCTCTCAAAGCAGCTCTTTTTCCCTACATTGGAAAATGGAGAAATTGACTAGTTAAAAAAAAAAAAAAAAGACATTATCTGCCCCCATCTAGTTTCTCTTGAACCTTATGGACATTGTCTGGACAGCATAGAAGCTAATGCACATGCGTCTTCTCTGTTAAATGGTAAATGGACTGCATTTATATGGCGCTTTTCAAACTTTTCGGCCACTCAAAGTGCTGTACAGTATTGCCTTACACTCACACACTGACCACCAGGGGGAGCAGTTAAGGTTAGGTGTCTTGCTCAAGGACACCTCGAAACTATGTGAGGAGCTAGCAGGGTTTGAACCAGCGACTTACGGATCACCTGTCGCCCCGCTCTCTACCCATTGAGCCACGACCACCCCTACTTTTCAGTTATCTTCTGGACCAACCACAGGGAATGTACATGTCCTTGAATGTTGTTTATTAAAGCCTTATTAAAAGCCAAATGCACAATGCTTTCTTATGGTATTACCTCAAACAGAAATGATCAACCCCACACAACCGACATTTATTTATAGGGAAAGGTTTGGGATGTTTACTTTAACCACATTTGACCTTGCTAGCGCACATAAAGGACAGCAAGCGACGAGAGACAATTTAAAGTCAATGTGATTCAGCGATGACGGGCGACGTGAGCCAGAAAATGCACCCATCTTACCTATCTTAGTGGCGCTGTAGATGTTCTCAATGGGGAAGACTTCTCCCAAGCCATAGAGAAGGACCTTTGCCAGGGCTGGAACCAGCTGCGTAGTGGTGACCAGGACGTTCATACACTTGCCCCTGTCAGTGAGATTTAACAGTCCAAGTCAGATTTATTTTGTGGGGTGTATTGTATATTAATAAGACGACTGCAACTTAAATATGAACACATTTTGAGTTGGTTTTGTGCATTCCCATTTCTACCAATTTAATAAATGATGAAAAGAGAAATAGTGGAACTTGATTATAAGTATTTTAATCAACATTCATTGTTGATTATAAAAAAAAGTTGTTTATTTTAGCTGTAAAGTCAGATATTGTAACATGGGAGTCTATGGCGATTAACTCCCTTTTGCGGCCATGCCTCAAGTGGCCATTCGAGGAACTGCAGACCTGGACTGGATGAGCAGTAGGGACTTGAGCGCCGTGCTGAGCCAGGCGTCCGTCACGCTCTCTATGTCCGCCTGCAGCTGCAGGTGAGACTCTCTCTTCATGGGGCTCAGCAGGCCTGCAGGACACAGACAGACAGACAGACAGACAGACGGACGGACAGACAGACAGACAGACAGACAGGCGGGTGGACAAACAGACAGACAGACAGACAGACAGACAGACGGACAGACAGACGGACAGACAGACAGGCGGGTGGACAAACAGACAGACAGACAGACAGACGGACAGACAGACAGACAGACAGGCGGGTGGACAGACAGACAGACAGGCGGGTGGACAGACAGACAGACAGACAGACGTCAACGTGTGCACGTAGTAAGGGTACGCTATTGTTAGCGCAAAATCAGGTTGCGTAATATCACATCCATCTCTATTACTACTCTATTATGTGGAGAGGTGCCTCCGCTGGCTGTGTGGCTTAGTTGTGTTTCATGTAGACAGTAAGATGTGTGGCTGAGGAAGCTAATGACACAATAGATATGAAAACGTGTTGTTTTGATTTGTTATGAACTTATTATGATCCATTTTCCCATAACCTGTGTTTTAACTTATGTTAAAAAAATATCAAAATGACAGCTAATCTACAGTCCAGATCAGGGATATTCAACAGGGGGCTCCGCGACCCCTAGGATACCTACCCAAATTAGATTTATCCAAACCTTTTTTTAATTAAATATAATGATGTCCGAACATACATTTGAATCTGTCGTCGAAGAATAAACATTTAAAACCTATGTGATCAATAACTGGCTATCGGCCAAGCGCCGATCACGGACGGTCAATGAAAAAAACCATCCGACTCTGGTGCCTAAACTGTGGAACTCTCTCCCTTCTGCAAGATGCAACTTGGACTCCACCATCGATTGTAAACAACAAACTCAAGACTGATCTGTTCAAGCTCTGGTCTTATTTATGTGGTTTTTTTTTTGTTGCCGTGATTACCGTCGTTTCTTGACAGGTGTTTGGAAATGTCATGCATCATCATCATCATTGTAATTATTAGTATCATCATCATCACCACCACCACCTCCAACGCTGCCCTTGTAGGCGTTGTAGATCTCTTTTAGCCTGCGGTAGCGAAAGGCCAACTTGCGCATCCACTCCACGCCGCCCTGGACCCCGGCGGTGACTCCCGAGGCCCCTCCCCCTCCTCCTCCGCCGCTGGGGCCGTTGAAACCGTCCGCCATGAAGTTGTAGTTCCTGAGGACAGGAGCACACAGCGAGTTGGCATGGCAACTAGTTTTAAGGTAGATCGCTGCACATCATAACAGGGAACTATGCTTAAAAGGTATAGTCAGCTATTGCAGACTAATTGTAAGATAATACAAGTTATGTCAAATTCACCAAATAAATCCTCGCATTTCGCTATCTTAACGTTCTCGGTGTGTGTGGAAAAAATAATCTGGTACTTCTACACAGCCCTGGGGAGTATTCCATCAAGCCAGATAAAGGAAAATCCAGGCTTATTTCTAAAAGTCTCACTAATATAAGTGAGAGTTCTGTTCCATTACTGTGGTTAAGAGGAATCCCTGCTGAGTAACCAAGGTAACATATGCATCTGATCTAGCCTGCTCCCTACCAGGTTAACTGTAAAGATTAGTTTAGCTGTGTTACAAAGACTGGCCAACAGGCAGAAACAGGATCCAAAAGACCATTCCGTTTAATTTTGAACTTGCACTTTTGTCATTTTCATGTAAAACTTTACCATGTATTTTTTCTGAATTATGCCCAAGAGAAAAGCACATTTACCCTATTTTATTTCCAATAGGCTTACATTAATATAAGAAACAATAAGTTTGAATGCTTTTCTGGTACAAGTAGTAAGTAGGCTTCAAAAGCAGTTATAATCCGATTTTAACAAGAAATCTAGCCTACATTTAAATTAATTTAGCTGTTTAACAAAGTATTACATGTTTTTAATTAATATCATAACATGAATATTGGCTTAAAGCTGCATCGCTACAGGAACTAGGCTTAAAGCATCATCTATGGGAACAAGACTTAAAGCAGCATTGCCACAGGAACTAGGCTTAAAGCAGCATCACTACGGGAACAAGGTTTAAAGCTGCATCGCTACGGGAACTAGACTTACGTTAGGTCTTGTCCATTGTCATCGGAGGCCACATCTTCAACATGTACCTGATCGCACTCCTTGGAGAAAACAGGAGAGACGCTTGTTCAACAGGCCTTGTTGTTAATACACACTGATCTAGCCTGGTCTCCCATTGGTTAGATTACAGATGATCTAGCCTGGTCTCCCATTGGTTAGATTACAGACGATCTAGTCTGGTCTCCTATTGGTTAGATTACAGACGATCTAGCCTGGTCTCCCATTGGTTAGATTACAGATGATCTAGCCTGGTCTCCCATTGGTTAGATTTAACATGCAAACGAGAGACGAGGTTAGTCTGCAGGCTAATATGAAATTACTGCAAGAGCAGTCGGTGCAGACAGAATGTCTTAATCTAATATGCGTTTTGGACTAAATATTTTACTGGATTGGACATTTTCCAATGTAACAGGATTGTTTTGGAACATTATCGAATGGTGGATTACGTGGTGGATAGATACATGAGTCTAGGTGAGTACATTACCGGTGTTACCTTAAATCCTAAATACCGGTATGTTGGTCTGACCAGATCTGTGCTATGTAGAGTTATTCATGTGCATAAGACCACAAACAGCCCTGAAATCATGAGGCTCGGGACTGAGCAGTCAGCGTGGGGGAAACATACCGCCAGCCATATTAATGATTATGGACGGATGCTGATGAATGACCATGGATGCCAATTATGTCAATAACAACAGCAGCAATCATTTATTACTAATGTTATTATTTGCTATATGCTACATCCTACATGCTATATGCTACATGCTATATGCTACATGCTACATCAGGCCGCTGTACCTCCAGGTCATTGAAGAACAGGTGTGTGTCAGCGAGCTCAAAGATCAGCTCCTCCATCTGCAGGCCCATGTTGAGCACAGTGGCCGGGTCCTGCATACACACAAAGTCAGCTTGCCCTCAAGGTGATCCAGGGTAAGAGAAAGTATGGCGGGGGTGGGTGCACGGCACAAACCTTGCCAAACCTTTGTGCAAAGGAGCCAGTGAGCAGTGAGTGGAAGATAATGATGGTCTCATCCAGATCCCACAGGAAGATGCGCTAAAATGCAGTACATTCCTCGTTTAAACATTATATGTTGATCAACTGAAAATAAATTATATTGATAGTTAAATTGATTTTACCATATAATGTGTAACTAAAGCTAAAGCTAAAGATCGCTGATTCTCGTCTGGTAAGCCTAGGAATCATCGCTAACAGGGCCGGCCCGCCCATTAGGCAAGATTAAGCAGCCGCATTTGAGGCGCCATTTTAACAATTAATTCTGATCTGAGCGTAAAGCTGTAAATAAAACAAATTTGTTAAAGCCATTCCCGAGAACACATGCTAACTTTGCGCACAAAACAATATCCCTCCTCAGTGCCGCCCCACACAGTGAAATGCATCAGAAAGCGGTTTGCTGAATGAGACAAAGATAAGTCATGTCAGAACCTTTTCCACCTTTAATGTGACCTATAATGTGAACAATTCAATTGAAAACTGAAATCTTTGAGGGGACAACAATTAAAATAAAAACCTTACAATAGCCTGGTTGCATATGTTCTGACATGATTTCTTTGTCTCATTCTTTTGAATCACAAAAAACCTGCCATTTCAACAGGGGTGTGTAGACTTGTCATATCCACTGTATGTTAGAATATAATGTATGGCATTACTGTAATTAAACCCATAAAGATTCCAATCCGCCCTCACATACAGAAAATGCCAGTGGAACTTTTACATTTACAGCACGTTGCCAAGGCAACACGTACCTCCAGGTCGCTGTCGGCCGCTGGGCAGCTGTCCGACTTCCTGGCCTTTCCCTTTGCCTTCCCGACAGAGTTCCTCCGGCCAGTTTCATCCAGGTCCCGAGCCGTCCCTGTGGGGAGGCCCAGGCTCGCGGGGAGGTTCTCAAGTGGGGCTGCATCTAAAAACACCAGGAGGAGACGGAGGGTTGGTGCCGTTGGCCTAGGGCTTTGCAACTGACCGATCCCAAGCCCTGTCCCCCTTAGTTACCTGAAACTAGGGATGGCACGACCCAGTTTTTTCAGTCCCGATACCGATACAGGTACTGGCACTTTGGGTATCGGCCGATACCGAGTACCGATCCGATTCCAGTTTTAAGTTAAGTTTTAAGTTAAGATGCAAAGTAAATAACAGCCAATCTCTATTTTAGGACTTGGTAGGTTAGGCATGGCTGATGCTTGACAGCAGACCTACGCGTGTAAATTTATTTAATTGGATTAGCCCCATGGATCGGTTACAACTGTCCAATGGTCACAGATACCGATCCAGCTATTTAAGTCAGTATCGGACCAATATCCAATCTCAGTATCGTATCAGTGCCATCCCTACTAGCAACCCTACCGGGGTGAATGGGGTTTCACTCTTTCATTGTTGTTGTTTTTAAAAAGGGCAATAACGACCGCATCTTTCCAAAGACAATGAGTAATCGTGTTAAATATTAATTATTTCAATACTGACCATAATAATCGTGATTATGATTTCTTTCCACAATTGAGCAGCCTACCGTTAACCTTAAGGAAAATCTAAACCTCAGCTGTGATTATCACAAACATATTTGTTGACTGAGAACATATTCTCAATTGTAGCAACGGCCTGGGGGAGAGAGGGCAATTGAACCAAATGAAAACTGGGGATGATTAGGTAGCCATGATGGTATGGGAGGCCATGTTGGATATTTGGCCAGGACACCCCTACTCTTACAAAAAGTGCCAAGGGATCTTGAGCGATCAGACGACAGCACACCCTGCACAGGGGAGAGTCCCCTTCACTGCTCAGGGGCATTGGGAGGTATTCTTCATCCTTTGACCAGAAGGAGGAGTGCCCCCTACTGGCCCTCCAACACCACTTAGCAAGATAAGAAGAAAACCAGCGGCTGTCAAACTTCGGACAGCAGTTCTAAGCAACATCTGAAAATGCAGACAAGTCTGGCAGCTTGCAGTAAACTGTACATATGCACGCCGTTATATTTGATAAATGCTATGGAGATGTTATGAGAATAAGACCAAAACAATCATGACAGTTTGCCCTGCGATGAGTCTGACAAACCACAGATCAGGGGAGATGCCATGGACGGCTAATCCCACCCACACACACACACACACCTGTGACACCGGGCAGCCCCTCCGGGCAGATGCTCTCAGACTTGATAGCAGTGTACCCTGTTGTTACCAGGGCGACGTCATGGCCCACGCCGCTGGGAAGGCCCGCAGGGGTGTAGCAGGGTGGCTGGGTGTAGTACTGAGGGACCTGTCCCTGCCCCAGGGAGTTATAGTGGGTGAACTCCTGCACAGAAGAAGAGATTATGAGGATTGGCATGGTGGGATAAAGAGCTTGGTTACTGTGTGTGTGTATTTTACAAACCACATTTCCAAAATAGTTGGGGCCGTGTAGAAAATGCTAATCAAAACTGAACAAAGTGATTTGTAAACTACATTCAACGTGCACTATATAAGGAAACAATACAACACATTATATGACATTTTACCTTGCGACTTTAAATGTTTTGTGAAAATTTTACAAAAATGTAAAAACTGATAATTCCAACACTCCAAGAATGTTGTTTACCACTGTACAACGCCATCATATTCCCTTTATTTACACTTAAAAAAGGCAGTGTTAGTTATTCTTGAGAACGCTTGCTAACTTCAAGCTAAAATTAAAATCCCTCCACAGCACCGGTCCAGAGGGGTATTTTGATTGACATGCACATCAACCAACTACGTAACTCAATGACAAAGTCGGACGTTAACATACTTATGCATCAGACGTTCAGCACAGAGTTGCTTATGTGACATAGTACTAAAGGACGGAAGAGGCTGAGACTAAAGTTACCCATGCCCTCAGAGCTGACATACCCCTTCATCATGAGAGAAGATTGCTTATAAACTAAAACGCTGATGAAACTTTGCTTAATGCGTTTCCTCTTAAGCCTGGAGAACATGATAGCATTTTTTCCCTGAAACTATTTGTAATTCTGACCTCATATCATCTGAGGTGAACAGTGGCACCATGGAAGTGTGCTGATTAGTTAATTTATGCATTAACCCCTGGACTAGCTCATATGCCATCACACAGTAAAACACTTATTAATTCTAATTTTATATTGCAGAAAACAGAATTTGGGCAATAGTCTGGAAATCTAAATATTTATTTTACGTGATTCGTTTTTCTTTTCCAGACCTGGAAATTACGCAAATCTAATATCATACTTTTCCATACTGTGTAGGAACCCTATACATTGGTATCTGTACCAACGTTTAAGAAGTGTGTCGTGTTTTCAATATAGTGTACAGGTTTAATGGAATTTACAAATAACTCTTTAGTTTTTATTTTTTCTTTAGTTTTGAAAAATGTAATAGATACACATTTTGTTATGTATTATTATTTAACACACACACTGAATAGGGCCAAGTCATAAAAATGAAAAATGTGGGCGGGTGGATAATTTATGCATACATGCGGACAGGGATGAAGTCAGTGCCGACCAGCGCACACACACACACACACGCACATGCATGCACGCACACACACAGCCACTACCTGCTGGGCCACGGTGGCAGAAGCTGTGATGGCGGTGGTAGCGGTAGGGATGTTGGAGTAGACGCTGGATGTGGTGAAGCTGGAGCCTGTTGGAGGGAGGTGGCACACAGTTTAGACACTTTAGAGCAGCGGATGGCGTCAACGCAGGAACATCGGTGTTGTCGAGTCAACCGCCTACCAGTTCCCACTCTAACGCCAACACTCACCAGAATGATGTCTGTGTAAAAGAGATGGCCAGCACTTCTACAATAAATAAACTGAAAATTAATGTTGATGATATCTTGCATAGGTACTACTAAATATTCAGACCAATAGTTTTAAGATATGTTGAGACATTTCAAAATGCAAAACCATGCCTACTAACATGATTTATGAAAGGCAAATAAAATGCAAAACCATGCCTACTAACATGATTTATGAATGGCAAATAAAATGTAAAACCGTGCCTACTAACATGATTTATGAATGGCAAATAAAATGTTAAACCATTCTGCATACAAAATGCCCTACCCCTCCATGATTTGACACAAAAACAAAACAAACAAACCCCTGTCTGGAACAGACTTTCTACAAGTTCCATGATAATCCAGAACCTTCCATGACCAGTGGGAACCCAGGCACGCACAAACACAGCGCCCCACTGGGTTTGTTGCACGGTGGGTTTAAATATGGGTATTTTAATGGGTGTATTTGGAAAAAAGATGGAGGGCGAGATGGCAGCTTGCCTTGGCTGGGATATGAGTAGTGCAGCTGCCCTGGCTGGGTTGAGGTATATGCACTGCTGAAGCTGAGATACCCGGGCTGCCCAGATGAGGGCGACTCCGGCTGCCCTGTCTCTGTTTTAATGCCGGGCCACATAGCACCTGAAGAAGAAGAAGAAGAAAGCAGAGCAGGAGGAAATGAAGGATTCGGGGGAGTGAAAGGAGAGAGCGAGCGATACAGAGGAAAATTAATGAAAAGATAGTGATAGAGGGAGAGAGAAAGACACTAGGGTCAGCAGAATAAAAGCAATTAAATCCGCAGTGCCAAAGCAAATCCTCCATGTCCTACGTAAGCATGGTGAGTGTGGGGCGGGGGCAATGCCGGATGTTTAGTAAGCAGACTGTGTTAAACGCGCTAAAAAAGAAAATAAATGAATTAGAATTAAACAAAGACGCAAAGGGCGACTGACCGAAGGGTGGAAGGCCATAGGTTTGTCCCGTTTGCGAGAAGGTGGAGTAGACGTTGGCCTGGGCCAGAGGAGAGAACGCCACCTGGCTGCCATAGGAAGTCACTGCCGGGCTTTGAGAGATAAAGAAGTCAAAACACATGCGTCAAATCGCCTCAAGTTGTTTTGACTCCCGTCACTGAGAGAAACAACTTTATTATTACATTTGAACTACAGGCACATTGGACTGCGGCCACCCACACACTGCATGTACACTTGTACTGCACGTTGCTTGGCATACTCACTTGGTTCCTTGGTACATGTGTGAGGTATATTCAGAGGCAGCTGTTGAATCGGGCTCTTTGCATGTCACAACTGTGAGAAGCACACGGCAGGCGTTAAGGCTGAGATGACTCACACGCCAACACAAAGCAGCGACGACGAGACGTGTGCGCGTACCTGAATGTGCGTACGAGTTCATGGCGTCGCCACACGCGTGCGGTGCAGACCCTCTGTCTGGGTCACACTGCTCCCCATCCACTAGAACAAGCCAGGTATACACACATTATATTTGATATACTTGGTCATAGTCACTCATTCTGGAGGACGGTTGTTGATATTTGAACTCTGATCAAAACAAAACCCCCTCCCCCTTCAGTGCCACAGGGTGCTGCCTCAGAAGAAACCCACAGCCTCACACGGGGACACCCAGTGGCCACAGCCTCACATGGGGACACCCAGTGGCCACAGCCTCACATGGAGCGGGATATCAAGCTACCAAATAGTCACTTTCATCAGACACAATCATTGAGTTATACAGTTGTTATTCCGCAGTCATTTGTGCAATCTCTCCCACCCTCCCCTCCTCTCGCTCCCACCTCCCCCCCTCACCTCCATCTAGCGGGGCAGCAGACAACACAGCGTACGAGCTATCCTGCTCTGCTGAGACTACGAGTGCGGGCGGGCTCCCGTCTGCATCCAAATCACTGCTGGGAAAAGAAACAACACCAGTATCAGTCACAGCTTCACTGGACACAGTGCGACCTAAATAAAGACATGAAAGAGGGGCAGCGTGTAAAAAGGATGCTCTGGAAAAGACAAACGCCTCCTTTTTTAAATACAAACAGAACTGGGCATAGGATTTATGGAGGACTGACCGTGGCTCCTTCTCCAGTCCGTCATCTAACCTGGCCTTCTTCGCCTGTGAGAAAACAAACAAACAAACAAACAAACAAGCCGTTACTCCAGCGGTCTTCAACATAATGTGTTTGTGAGAGAGAGAGAGAGAGAGAGAATGAATGGGTGGAATAGATAGAGACAGAGAGAGAGGATGTGTGCAAGAGAGAGAGAGAGAGAGAGAGAGAGAGAGAGAGAGAGATAGAGAGAGAATGAATGGGTGGAATAGAGACAGAGATAGAAGATGTGTGCGAGCGAGAGAGAGCGAGAGAGAGTTAAGGCAGGAGCAGAGAGAAGCCACAAGATGTATTAATGGCCTATTAGTGCACTGCACCACAGAGCAGAGACATCATAAATCAGGACAAGTAGAGTGATGCGCTTTGTTTCACTGCTGCTTCAAGCCTGAGACGAGGCTCTAACCTACAGACCGATGTAGGTCTCTTGAAGAGCAGTGATGAAGCCTGACCTTTGCTGTGGTTCAGACGGGAGCCACGTGTGTGTGTGTGCGTGCATGCAGGAGTAAACAACCTACATGCTGACAGCTATAATATACCATACATATTGCTATCCTTATTTTAAATAACTTAATTGTTAATAAAAAAATAAATAAAACCTGCATTTAGGCAGTGCTGTAGATGCCCTTTAACAGTCAGCTATTAAATACAGTTTAATCCTGACAGCAGCTAATCAACAGAGGTTTCCATGGCAACAGCATCTTTTTCAGCAACTATGCCTCGACACAGGCACCACAAGGCACAAACACACACAAATACACTTACCTGTGGCTCCTGTGGTTCCTCCATCTCTGTGGCTGAGCGACCTGACATGTCCACGCGTTCAGCCAGCTCTCGGTACCTGGGAAGGCTGTCGGGAGCCCGTCGCACACACCTACAGATGGACACAACAACAACAACACATGGGGCACTGACTGAGCAGACAGGCCGGGCCGCCTTATGTAGTGTTTCCACGCCCCCCACCCCCAATCCCCTCCCCCTCCCCCTCGTTAAACATTCATAAGAGCCCCCCGCAAACCAACTCCTACTTCTAAAACGGGGTGGAGCAATAGAGACGTGCGGCGGGGTGGGACGCGCCGTACAGGAAGTGGGGCATCCTGGTGTAATCTGCCGCACGGGAGCAGCAGGTGAGGCACGTGTGGTACTGATGTTGCCCCATGTCCCCGACACGCCGGTGTTTACAGGCGGATTAGGGAAGCGTGCCTCTTTACATGTGACCTAACCTACATTCAGGGAAAAATATATTCTCCCGAAGTATTAGGTGTACAGGTGCAAGCTGTCGTATCAATAGATGTCCTATGGGATAAGATCTAACCTCATTTTGTCCACGACGGTCCCTGCTGGCCTTTTTATCATGGGAGGGAAGGTGGAACATTTATATAACTGCCATAATGTGGAGATGAAGTGGGAACACGGGTCAGGTGGCAAATTCAAAAGCGCCCTAATATGTCAGGCGCTTGTTAAATGTTCACGTTCGTCATTCAAAAAGGCCGGGCATCAAATTGGTTCGGCAGGCACATGTCAGCTTACAGAAGCGAGAAAGAAGTAGCCTATTTTATTTAGAGACAAATAAGGTCAGCACATGCAGAATTACAACAATCGTGTCAGCCCAGATAAGGACATTTATACTCCTATCTTACAGTAAACAATGTGCCAAAAGTCTCCTCACAATGACTCTTGATCGAAACAATCTGATACACTTTTCTTATACATTTAAACTTCCAAATATATTAATTAAATAGCCCTAAAACTACTGTATGTATGTTAAACATGTAGTGATGGCTGTGGTTTAAGACTGGATTAACAAACAATAACAACAATAACAACAAAAGGCCAGCCACCAACTTTCTAGGAATTCTAGCCGATTCCATGGATAACCAGTCACCAGTCACCTGAATCGTGTCACAAACTGACGCTAGTCCCACTCTCTATCATCACTACAGTACAGAACTGGGATGAAAGCCATCAACTGGTTCTTTTAAATTAAGACAAAACCGGCTGTCTCACAAACACCATTTTGTAGTAACTTTAAAGAAGAAACAGAGTAATCTAACATGTACAAGGAACATCGCAAATATTGGTCAAGTGTGACATCTATATTTAAACTACATTTGCCACACTCAATGTATGAAGGGTAGGGTAAAGAGGATTAAACATTGAAAGATTCAAATAAACAACATCAGAGCATGTATGCTGCACGGAGGCTTTCCAACTACGGTGCCGTACTGTAGGATATTAAGCATCATAGATCTGCAAAATATTACAAAATACACTACAGTACAATGACGCCTGTTCGCAAAACAGAATAATTTCCAAGTAAATTCGGGCGTCTGCCATTCTAGCAGACAGGTTAGCCGGCTAGCCTAGCAAAATAATGAAACCAGCAAATAACCCAAGCCAAGACGGTTATCTCTGACGGGATTGTTCACTGACACAAGACTAATTCCTGAAAATGTGTCTATAAATAGAAAGATCGCTTGAACACGCCCAAGACATTTAGGTGAATAAATGTTACTATTCAAAGACTATTGTAAATACTGGGCGTGCCGGTGAATCAATACACACGGAACATTGCAACGAGTTAAGATCCTATATTATCGCGGCCCTATGCTATATTATTAACCCACGTGTTTTAAACATTTACGTTATGTATGTAGATAAAACATTGTCATGCATGTTGGTTAGTATCTGCAGCCGCGCACTGAAAGTCTGCTAATGATTTGGCCAACCAGCTAGTTTGCTACAATAGGAAAGTTTTATGCTCCAGAAATTAGCCAGGGCCAACCAAAGGAATGGGAAATGAAGTCTGTGTTGTTAGCATCTCTTTCTCACTGTTGAAACCTACAATGTGAATTATGAAAAAGGCTTGTCTTAATTAGAGAATTAACGATTTCAATCTTACCATTGAGGAAGATAATACGTTATGTTTTTCTATCAAATAAGAAAAAAACGTCTTCTATAACAATCCTCACTGACAAGCTTTGTGTGTTGTTAGGGCTCACTATTTTGCAGGAAGCTTTTGGTGCTCAGGCAGTGCGCATGCGTACTGTTCATTCATGGTATTTGCATGGTGTGTCTTGGCGCGATGCGGACACTCTGTGGGACAGGGGTGAAGAACGAATCAAAAAACAAAACTTAAATTCGTATAAACAGCTTGTTCTTAAAATCACAGTGCAGTTTTATCTCCAAACCTAATAAAAGTCTGAATGACTAGTTTACCGGTTAACTAAGGGTTTAGAACAAACAATTATTGGCATAGGCCTAAAAACGTTTATTTATATGTATTTATATGTATTTATATGCTATTATATTTTAAAGTATTAGGCTAGTCACGTCTTAATACATAATTACTGTATGTTTATGTTGATTCATGTACACATTTATTGTTCTTTTATTTTTGGACAGTTTATATTCTTTTGATAATTTATGTTAATATGCTATGCCATTTTGGTCAACTTGGTCATGTTGTTAAAACAATTATAAAGACATAAAATATATTGCTTTATTGTTTTATTTGAGTCACACAAGGAAATTATCCTCATCTTTAAACACTAGTACAATAATGTCATGTAAATAAATATACATGAAAAATAGAAAACATAACAACTTCCAAATGTGGAAGAAATTTGTATAGAACAGTATATTGCATTATTCTTACTTTTCAGCCATCTTGAAAATGCCCTCTTAAGCCAATATGTATTTCTGGACTACAATGCTAAGACTTGGAAAGGAATGAAACCAAACATAGTTCTCTCTTTGTAAAATAACATGCAAAAATATGACAATAATTATTAAGTGAAAACCTGCATCACCTGTGATATTAATTTCCATAAATGTGTAACGGCCCAATAACTAAATAGAGATATGTACAAACAGTAAATTGATCAGGCCGTTTTAAACAGGAACAAAACATTCACAGTTCTTTTCTAGACTTTCTAGAGTTTTTGTATCTCTACATGATCTTGTGAAAAATAAAACTACCTAAATAGTCTATTTCGATTTTTCCAGAGGTAATCTCCATAGACAGCAATCACTTGTTTATTGATCATTGAATACATGCGTTATTGCTGGCTGAACAGTGTTTAGCATTTTATGTGAAGAAAAATATATTTTGAATATTTTAGCATAGTCTCTGTTAGTACATTTAAATAGTTAGAATCTGTAGCATTTGGTTTAAAATGTAAATATGTGTATCAACGTTCTCTACAGTACAAAATTTCTTCAGTTTCCTTTGAATATCTGGTCCAAAGTTTATTTGGAACAATAATAAGTTGGTCCAAATATTAATATTAGTTTACACGTTTTGAAATGCCACATGAAATTCATCAGTCCACCATTGTTTTGGAAGAGAAACTATGTGCAACTGTTAAAACCAAGTGACAACAGCAGTTGCTCATGCTGAAATGTTATGTTGCCGCTTCTGGTTACCTCAAGTACAAGTGAATGTACTTGAGGTAAAATGTACAGATTAAAATGTAATCTGTACATTTTACAGATTACATTCGCGTCGAAGAAATCATTAACATATGCAGAAATATTGCGAAGGCTTCTCCCAGTATACGTATAGCGTCACGGAAAGAATTCCAAACCGTGTCTGGACAGCTGGCTCCAGCCAAACTTTTGCACTGTCAACACTGCCCGTTGAACCGCAGGCACCAATTCTCTTCATTTCGCCCAACATCTGCAAGGCCCTTAGCTGTCAGAGAGCAATGCGTCTGTGCCCTTTGTAGTATGAAAGTGCATCCTGATTTTCAAGCTTGGCACACCTTTTTTTTTACTGGAATATTCTGCTCTCCGTCAGTTGCACTTCACTGTTGGGGAGCCACTTTTAACATCCGCCACCCCCACCTGGTGGTCCCCGAGTGGAACTGCGACAGTTCCTTGTGCGTTGAGTGCTGGAGATGGAGGGACGATGAAGGACGAGGACGACGACAAGGCCACGGCGCAAGTCGTTCACATGAAGCTGTGCTCAGCCGGGGGGCCGTAGGAGAATCCCGGGAAGGCCCCCACCGCCTCCCGCATGCTACTGGTCATGTGGGCCGGGTCTCCGTTGCACAGGGATGAGCTCACGGGCAGGTGAGTGAACTCAGGGTCAAAGTGCTGGAGATCAGTGGGGCCAGACTGTCAAGCCAAGCAAGGGGGGGGGGGGGGAAGAGAGATAGAGATATATATATATATTACAACCACTATACAGTACTGTTGATCTGTGGGGCCAGACTGTGAAGCCAAGCAATTTAGCGGCAATTTAAGCAAATGTGAATGAGTTAAACGGCAACTTTAAGGACGCACCACTGATGGGATGAATGGAGGGTTGATCTTCCTGGCCATCAGCTCTTCCCACTGGATGGGCGAGAAGAAAGAGTGGTGCTTGAGCTCCAGCTGTGGACAGTTAGAAACACTTGGTCAGTGTGCCATTTCCGACACAAAGCGCGTGAGGGGTCTTACATCTCCTGGTCTTACATCTCCTGTTCCTGTTTAAGATCTATGTTGGTACTTCTATGCATCTAGAAATTATTTCCTGGAGTTGTACGGCGTATATTAGGTATGGTATGTTGTTAATGTGTAATTTAGTTAGCCCTGATCAAATGCTGTTGTCATTATCCTTTCAGAATGTTGGTTGCGTACGACGACTGCTGTGTAAACTCATCTACTATTGGCTAATGTAATGTACACGTCATCTGACTCGCACTCACAAAGTCGTCCTGGGCCCCCAGCCTCCTGGTGCGGTCCTTCTGCAGGAGCCCCTCCAGCAGGTCCCGTCCCGCGTTCGACACGTTGGGCTTGAGCACGGGAGCGCTGTACAGGATGTTGTTGTACATCTCCGCCGTGTTGCGGCTGTAGAAGGGGGGCTGTGAAGGGGCAGAGTGGGCATACTGTTGACTTTCACCTGCTATGGCTGGAGAGTATTAGTCTGGTGTAACCAGACCCAGTATCCACCTTGTGAATAATGTCTGGCCACCCTCCGTTGGGATGTGTTAACTGTTCTACTGGACAAATACCTCTGGTTCATTTTGAAACTGTTTAACCAATCGGCGTTGCTGCAACTGTTCTGGTTTCCTCATCTAGCTCTACCACTGTTTAGAAACACACTCCACTCAAACGTCATCTCACTAACCCACCCTGATTGGTCTGCCAGCAGGCTGACTGTGAAAATGCAAAATAGTCTGCAAACAGGGTTTGCAGACTATAATATATAATCTCAGCTATGTAAATTGATCTGAGAACATTAGTCTGGCAGAGCCATGCTAGGAGAGTATATATATTGTTAAAACACATTATGGGCACACTCATAGATTTGGGTCCCCCATCCCCATCCTAGCCTTGTGAGACCCTCCTGATCTTGCATGTTTTAGTTTGACTGCCATGAGTCATCAGCCTGGACAGGATTGGTATCAGTGCGCTTTAGTCAAACCACAGTGGTTCTGACAAGTCAGCGTCGTACTGGCATTTTACGGGCGTGGTTCAGGCAAAGACATTCTCTCTGGTATAGGCTTGACGTTAACCAACCATGATGGACAATCACCGTTAGTTCATCCAATCACGTCTTTTTTGAAAGTGTCTGCCCTTTTCTAAATGGTTTCAATAGACGCCTTCCCACATGGTTCAGTGTAACAAACTATATATGCATGTCAGGCTAAACCCACATAAAAAGTAAAAAAAATAATGTTTTTTTAAACTTTGTGTACAGCTATGCATCATAGAACAGTGAGCTTGGGCATAGGAAGCGCAATAAATTGAGGAAACCCCACATAAAAATGAATCATCTTTGCTTTAAAAATCTAAACTTTGTGAACATCTATGCTTCAAAGAACATGCATTGAGCTCAGGCATGGGAATGTGGGTACACGTGCAAGTGTACATGAAGAACTCAGATGCAAAGACCTCCAAGTCCATCTGAAAAGTACTGATTAGTATCTTAAAACAAACAATATTTAAGTAGGTTTCCATATTTGGGTTCACTCATTTAACCTTAATTACAATGAAGAGGCTGTGTCTCACTGACTAAAAAGTTAAGTCTTCCAAAAACGCAACAAATAATTTAAATATTGCCAATAATAAAAACAAAAGATCAGATTGATTTCGAGGTTTTTGCATCGGAACTATTCACATTTAGGTGAACGGCGGCAGCTGCTTTTACTCACAAGTCCGTAGAGCATCTCGTAGAGCACAGACCCCAGACACCACCAGTCCACTGTGCGGTCATACGCCTGCTTCTGCAGCACCTCAGGGGCCAGGTACTGCATGGGACATGGGGGAAGAAGACAGCGTTACGTTAAGGTTCTCCCTTCCCCTTCCTGTGATTCTACCCTTGTATTATAATGGCCTATGTATAATAACTATATAATGGCAAATATTTGGTTCTGTTTTTTGTGTTTTCTGAAAAAACAGAAATAATTAAGGCCATTATTTTAGGAATGTGACGATATGACGACAATAGTAAGCGTTGCGACACTCCCGTTGATTTCCAGTGTAATGTAAAAGTCCATGTGGTCTAGAGGCAGCAAGATAAAAGAGCGTAGCAAATGTCTTATTATATGATGCTGGTGTCTGTCTGCCGTACCTCCGGGGTCCCACAGAAGGTCGACGTGGTCCCGTTGGCTTCCAGGCCCTCTTTGCAGAGGCCAAAATCCGTCAGAACAATATGGCCCTGTGAGTCCAGCAGGATGTTCTCAGGCTTGAGATCCCTTGTAAAATAAATAAAATACACTATTTATCAAAATAAAAAAATTATTCATACAATTGTCCTACTAGCAACATTTGTGTCTAATTCTCATCAAGTCTGACTTCTGTATTATCGTAGCATGGGTGCATGCTTACTAATATCCACTAGCGGGTGCTATAGGCCAACTCTATAACATACCTGTACACAATATGCAGAGAGTGAAGATAGCCAAGCGCACTAGCGATTTCAGCGGCGTAGAATCGGGCCCTTGGCTCCAGGAAAATTCTCTCTCGTTGGAGATGGTAGAAGAGCTATGGAAACCAGTAAAGCATATTTTAACATTTCAATAGGTTTTTCTTTTGCTTGATTCATTGTATAATGCAATTCTTTCTGTATAGTTTTTTACCTCCCCTCCATTGACGTAGTCCAGAACAAAGTAGAGTTTGTCGGTAGTCTGGAAGGAGTAGTGCAGGCCCACCAGAAAAGGATGCTTGATGTTCTTCATCAGTACACTCCGCTCTGCCATGATATGCCTTTGCTATGAAGAAGGTTATGGAGAGATCATGAGGCATATTAGTCCTGTAGTAACATGATTTCTGTTTCTGCTTGACTTTTATAACTTGATTTAGTTATAACTTGTATATAATTTAAAAGAAAGCCACCTATTGCAAGCTAAATGTAAGCTTAATACACCAACTTTCACATAATATCTCCTCGCATTTCGCTAGTTTACTGTTCTTTGTGAGTGCTAAATAAATTATCCGGTACTTCTACACAGCCCTGACTCGTAAATAACAAAAACAAAGACGTTTTGCTTCACAATGAGTTTCAATGTGTTAGCAAGCTCTTAAAAATTACTGACCCTTTAATTAAAAATTACTGGCCTTTAATTTTGTTTCTTTTATGACTTGATTTAGTTTTACGTGTATGACCTGATTTAGTTTGACTTGTATGACCTGATTTAACTCACCTCTTTCTTCTTTAAGATGATTTTCTTTTGCAGAACTTTGACAGCGTAGTACTTTGTGGTCTCCTTGTGCCTAGCCAGGAGGACCTGGAGCATGTACACATCAGAGACGGTGTTACAACATGTAAAACAGGCTGAGAACCTGAAGAGCAACAGATGAGAACGAGACGCTCACCTTTCCAAAGCTGCCTTTGCCAATGATTTTGAGGTAGTCAAAGTCACACGGTTTGACTCTGAGGACAAAGGAGGCAGATGGATTAGGATCATATTATCGCATACGGCAAAATTAATTTGCAAGCAGACGGATACCAATTTCTAGATTTATAGGGGGCTCTGTGACACTTACTGAGTTTCCTCCGCAAGGGAACTCCGTGAATTTAGACACTCTGCAATCTGAAGAATGTGAAAGACAAAACAATAAGTGTATTCCATGGTTTCGAATGAGATGTATAAATAATTCAGGACAGCGTTTGAGTCATCCTCAAATGTTTCAGCTCACCTGACTTTCATCCATGTTCTCATCCATCTTCAGAAAGTTACTCACTTCTGCACTGAAAACACAAAGACAAGTTCTCCAATGTGATAACTAATTGGGATATAGGAACAACAGTATTAATACTTATGTGGGCCATATTACTTAACGGAGTTTCATGACTGAAGGATTCAATAGGTAAGAGAGACACACATTGCATAGTACATTTAAAAAAACATGTACTATAAACATATAAAGCAGCAAATATATAAATATAATAATGATATGGTACAAATACACTTGATTCAACATTTTAAAATAAATCATTCTACTGAGATTAAGCCTGCGTGACATCTTTTGGTGTCTCCCGACACACAGTTTGACAGCCAGTGCCTTTTATCATTGTCTAAGGGACTGAATGGATTTATGGAAAAGGTGATTAGGCCAGGCTGGCGGGAACGCGCTTGTCATGAAAGAACAATTCTTGCTGTCCGCTTGAATCCAGATTAGTCATTTCACAGAATGTCCAGCCAAACCTGGTTGATTAGATTCGTTGAATTGCACTGACTAACACAGGCAATCAAGGCTATTATTCAGAAACAATCAGATTCACCACGAATAGACGGAATCGGAACGCATAAGATGCGTATTTTGTAACAACGCGTAATGGTCGCATGAATACATTTCTTTCGTTTGTGTGTTTTACTTAATTCCTTTACAGAATGGGTTATCTTATTGGTCTCCATGGATATGACTATACTCACTGTTGGCAGATGTGTGGGGTGGACACCAGTTTCTGAATGAAGTCGTTCAAGCCCATTTTTTTTTCTTTGATGAAAGCTGACAACAGAAAATACAAGGTCACGTCACGTACAGAATACAGCGTCACGTTGCATCTCATTCAGCTCATTCAACAACTATAGGCTTTTTTTGAGTGATGTACAAAATATAGGATACTCGTCCATTTTACAAGACGTCATGTAGGTAGACCACTAATTTCGTTTGTTCAGACAAATCCGCTAAATTGTTCGTTCCAAATGCCAAGGTGGAATGATTTGCTGGTTGAACTTGCGCACAGGCCTAAAGCGGCGGTCTTACGCGTTATGCAACCACTGAACTCATTAGGGGTTAAACAGTGATGGGCAAGGATGTTCTATCCTTAAAATTAAATTACCCCTATACACATAACGAATTGCGCAGTCATTCGCTTTAGTCCATTCATATTCATCTATATCATAGGGTTTTCAATAATAACCTAGGGCTAATTAAACATAAACCTATTCGCAATATTTGTCACAATTGTCAGTAGCCTATATCCATCAATGATGCCTGCACTAATAAACACAATAACAGGCAAATACAGACGAATATAACCGGATTTGCTCACCAGCGAGAACTGAGACAATTCCCCTCATTTTGCAGTAAGTCAGGTCACATCCCGCCTCAGTCACAGCCATTATGAGCAAAAAATAAGATATCCAATAAGCACACAAAACGTATGTTTAACAAACCATTGAGCACGTATCGCAGACTATTGGCGGTCGGTCCAGTTAATCCTCAGTGAAGTGCGGAGCTCTAGCGAGCTTTCACTTAAATGCTGCTGTCACTGAGAGAGGCGACCAGTTATTATATATGGAGCACGTGGTACAGTACCGGGGGCGAGACACACTGACGTCACGCATGTAGCCCGTAGCCTAGGCAACTGCTGAGAAGTGATGTCACGGGATTCCGTTTGTCTCCGTTTTGCCTGCCGGAGGCGGGGGCCGGGGGGGATGACGGCCAGCTATCTCCGCATAGGCGGACAAGCGGAGCTGCGCTTCCGCCTACAGCTCGTTCAAATGTCAGTGGAAATATACAGCAATGGCTGCAATCCACGACAGAAGAGGGATTATCCAAACATTGACTAAAACTTTGACATATTTACCAAGCTAATTTACAGTCTGAACCCATCAGTTTCCCTGGCCTAATAACAGCTACGGCGTTTACTCGAGATGGTAGAAATCATGGTAGAAATCAAACTAATAAGAGGACCAAAACGCACGACAGCAGGATACGTTTCAAATGTTTTAATAATCCAGAAGAAACAACAGACTAGACCACACAAAAGACTAGCGCAGTTAAAATGACAGCGGTTATATATTATAAACGTAAACACAACACAGGCCATTGGACAGAAGGAAAGGGGGCAGGTGAAACCAATACACAATCAACAGGGGCAGGCATGTACCAGTTCTTCCTGAGGCCTATCTCGAAATCGATCTGATCTTAATAGTCAATGTGGCTTTACTCAACTAACTTATATAAATGAAATCATATAAGACACCATGCCCCCTTTAAACCCATGCAATGATTTGTCCAGCTGTGCTCCACTAACCTCGGGAGTTATATAACTGTGTCATAATGCAGCTCTCGCTACAGCCTGGCATCTATGGGCTAGATGCCGGTGACAGTCTCAAAACCTCCCCATTAGGCCTAATAATTCTTCTCTGTTTTGTGCTCGGGATTACCCATGCAACTGAAACCAGTGTTACAAAACAAAAACAAAAATGGTGTTACAAAAACAGTGACGCATTGGGTTTTAGCGCTCGTAGGCTCACGGCGATTCTCACACCATTCTGTGCTCCCTGCCCACTCACACCCACCACAGCCACATGCACAGTTATGTATTGCATAGCACACAAGGATTACAGATGAACTGGCTGCCTCGATGAACAAGACGGTATTGTCGGAGGGGGACTCCTTCAGTTTCCTTAATGTGCCGCATATGACACACACGCATGCATATTTAAAAGGAGAGCAACTCAAGACTGGTCGTTCTCGCAGCACATTAAAGGGAAGGTGAAACGTTCCAAAAAGATAAACTGAACAGCAGCATAGCTAAGCAACGAGTCCCGCAGGACAACTATTTACCCTTAAGGCTACATAAGACTTCTTTAATTGCAAGACATCGTTTCACCTCTGCACATATCTGTCTGCTTCATGATCCCAGACATGAATTAGCCTTTCCGTGAACCATTGCCATGTAATATTGTAGTAGTGTGTTAATTTGTGACGTAATTCAGTCACCCAGCTATAAACTAACTACTATCTACTATCACTAACAAAGTATGCCCATCTGTGGTGAGAGATATCACCAGAATGACTTCCCAGCTGGACACACACAGCATACCGTCCGATAAGTCATGGTGTATTCAACCAAGGCTTTTCTCTAGCTATTATTAACTTACTACTCTCTTGTAAAACCGAATAAAAATACCAATTTATACCATCTCATATTATGCCACTATATTGTAGATCAGTGTTTCCCAAACACGAGACAGACAGACCAGAGTCCCCTATACCACAAGCAGTTGATTTATATATACACCTTTATTTAACCAGGTAAAAAGACTCATTGAGATAAAAATCTCTTTTTCAAGAGCGACTTGGCGAAGAGGCCATCTTAAAATGGTATGTCCGCATACAACATTTAAACACAATGTACACCATTAAATTACAGTACCACAATAAATAAAAACATTAATCTAACAGTCATAGTCAATTAGACGTTTAGATTAGATCCTTGTCCCTTTTCACATCCCCTAAAAGAAATAAAAAGTATTTAAATTAAATCAATTCACGCGGCTCTAAGTCATTCTGTACTAAAGCAGTTGATTTCATATTCATATTCTGTTATCATCCGCAGTGAAATTTACCATTCTTCTGAAGACTTGTATGCATGATGAAAGAGATTTACATGTTAACACCTGAATGTATGACATTAACGACCATAAGCTTGTGTAGTGACAGTTGTGATTCAAAGCCCTGTCACACTCAACATCTACACTAGTAAATGGACTGTATTTATATAGCACTTTGGTCATCCAGAGTGCTTTACAGTGAGTTTTGAAAGGCATCTTGAAATAAAATATCTTATTATTATTATTATTATTATTATTATTATAACACTAGTCCAGGAACGTGAGACTGTGTGCTAGTCATAAACAGTACCAGTGATATGTGGCCCACTACACCCAGAGCCTTGGAAATAACAGACTTACATCAACCGAAGTTCAAAATATCCAACGGTCACATGGTTCATGGAGAGGCAAAACCTATGGCAAAATAGTTCCCTGAAGTGCTTGGTGGGCAATTTGAATATATATACACAGATATATAAAACATTTTGGTAATTAGTAAATGCACCAATTTACACTTAAAATATAATTTACAGGATACTTTTAGTATTTAGGATAACTTCCGGGAACACTTTTTAGGCTCCACGATCCGCCATTGCTGTGAAAAAACGCAACTCTCTCTTTACATGGCTCTGGTGATAACAAGCTATTCATGTGAATCAGGTGTTGGAGCGGGGCGACATCTAAAACATGCAGGACCGTGGCCCTCCAGGACCAGGGTTCACACCCCTGCCCTATGCCTTTAACAGCATGCTATCACCAGGACAGTGGCCCTCCAGGACCAGGGTTCACACCCCTGCCCTACGCCTTTAACAGCATGCTATCACCAGGACAGTGGCCCTCCAGGACCAGGGTTCACACCCCTGCCCTACGCCTTTAACCACATGCTATCACCAGGACAGTGGCCCTCCAGGACCAGGGTGCCACACCCCTGCCCTATGCCTTAAACAGCATGCTATCACCAGGACAGTGGCCCTCCAGGACCAGGGTTCACACCCCTGCCCTATGCCTTTAACAGCATGCTATCACCAGGACAGTGGCCCTCC
>JAODUH010000003.1:1578894-1606353 GCA_027564835.1 Typhlichthys subterraneus | reverse complement strand
GAAAGCAGAGAGAGAGAGGGAGGGAGAGAGAGAGAGGGAGGGAGAGAGAGGTTGAAGAGAACAGGAGAGGTGAGCATGGTTCATCAAGATGGCCCGGTATCAGACAGATGAAGATGCTCTGTATGCTGGGATGCCTCTAGCAAAGCCACGGATGGAGCACACCAGAAAAACGCCAATGGCGGTTGGATACATTCAGCAGTGGGACGGCCCCCGCTGCCGATTATGGATGCGTCTCAACAGAAACACGGCAGACCGCCACTCTACAGGAACACCTGACCTGCGCCGCATTGTGCCGCTGAGATTGGCCGTCTGAATCTTATCAGTCACTTCTTTGCTTCCAGACAGCCCCATTCATACAGCCAACCCCCCCTCCAATTCCTCCAGAGAAAACCCCCCAGGGCAGCAAAGTTCGCCTCTCCAAAAAAAAAAGCCTTCCTAACCAATTACTAGCTCATCCGCTGGCATCTCACAGCTGCTCGCCTCATGTAATTGAGTGGGCAATGGAATAACATGCCCCTTGATGGAATATTTCACACTCAGATGAGTGCTCCACCGCTGCCTAGCGAGCGCAGGAAGAATACACTGCAGGTGCATTCAACGACAGAGGTAATTTGCAGGTGGAAGGCAGCCAGAGAATCCGACACTAGCCGGGTGCATTCGAATGTTTTGGGGCGCACGCGCTCAGCCAACACGTAGACCTTGAAATTAAAAGATGAGATGAAACACTACAGCTTGGCTGACTTTCGCGGCAGAGAGTTTAGGATTGATGCGCCGCCGTTTCACTAAGTTTGGTTGTAATTTACCGGCATTGCGGGTGCTCTTCTCAATAAGCCGTAGCTGCCAAATTGGAATTGAGATGGATTTACTCCCATGGATGGGATACTTAGGAACAATAACAAGTCTAGGCTGGAGACGGTTGAGGCTAACAGGTGTCACATTGCCTTGAGCTCTAGCCCACCATATCAATTAGAGAGAACACAGAAAGACACAGAAACCCTCCCGACACACACACACTTACCCCTTCTTCACCACGATGACAACAGCCCCAAGTAGGAGGATTAGGACCACCAGACCCCCAGCACATGCTCCTAAGATCAGCCCCATGTCCTCAGAATGCTGGGATACCTCCAGAGCCCGTTTGGAGTCCTTACAGGCCGCTAAGCAACCAGACAGAGAGGGAAAAGGAAGATGGATGTGTGTAACTAACAAGTCAGCTTCTGGGTAAATCATTCATAATTTAACGTAATAATGTGTTACTTTTTCACAGAAACAGATGGTTATTTTGCCATTTCACACGGCTACCTGGTATAATCACAATTCCACAATTAAAATTCTGAAGATATATCAGAAATGGCAAAAATATGTATTTCTCTGAGCAAGTTTGTTGAAAAGGAGCCACATCTAACGACTAAACAAAATGGCGTAATTTCCTCTCCTAACCTAAGGTGTCACTAAAGGGAAAGATATGTGCAGGTGTATAGTACAACACAACAGTGATAGAGTAACACAAATGAGTATTATTCCTTGAAAATGAGCTTTAGAGGCAGGTGAGTTTATCCTGGATTGGCACCACGTTAGTATATTTATTTAAAGCTTGCAGCTCGCTCTCAATTCTAATACATGGTATATATTAGGAGATCAGTGACGTGAAGCAAACTGGTAGGTATTAACTGCAGATGGCATTGGAGTCTTTTAATCCCGCACAGCAGAAGCTACTGCTAGCTAACTAGCTTTAGTTCTGTATAACCTGACATGCCAGATGAAGTGTTAGTCACAAGACCATCTGGGAAGCCCTACATCGAAACTGTTGTAAAGGACAGGCACAAAGAACACTTGGCAGTTGATTGGATGAACCATCTGGTCGTTTTCGCTGCCGGCAAACCTAAACCACGCCCGTATAGCTATCAATACGACGCTGATTGGTTAAGTTCAGTTGCTACTCAGACACATTCAAAATGACTTCTAGGCTTTCTAGACTAATTCGCGCAGCAAAATAAAACTGAAGCTGGCGAGGTCAGGATGTTCTCGCAAAGCTACGTTCTGTATTTACGCTGAAAAAAAAGCTACTGTGTGCACATTAGGGATGGGCTTGGGTACTCGAGTACTCGAGTGCTCGTCTGTGACGGCTTTTTAATTAAATACTTTAATTCAAGTAAGAAACTGACATCGCCCGGAACATCTTATAGTTTTCTGATGCATTTAATCTCTCCCGGGCCCTGAATAAAAATACTCGAGTACTCGCTCGATTTCTCTGTCGGGTACTCGAGCAGTCAAATGACCAAAATGCACATCCCTAATACACAGTCCTGGCTCCATAAGTGAGAACACAAAGTGGTGCAGACCCTACCACAACAACACAGCCTTGGCACTGGGTGTCCGATTTGGGACGTGGAGCTTCTGAGGGAGCACCCTATGGCATTGAAGGGAGTGGTGGTTTTGTTTTGATGTGGGTTCAAATATCAACACGCTTTCTCCAGGATAGCTGAATCACTACAGTGGCAGTTATCAACATACTGACTATTTCTGGAATACTTGCAGAGTGATATGTTTGCCTTGTTTTTGTATATTATTAGTAGAAAAAGTAGTTGTTCTTTTGTGAAGTACAGTGTATTGTGCCATGTTTAATACAATGACATCCATGCTATTGTACTTTGATACGTCTGATGCATTCAGTCAGAGAGCGAGGAGAGCTACCACCAAGCTGCCTGCAGCCTTGCTGGAGGAGAGTTAGTCTGGGAGACAGACTTTCATCCCGGCTGCTATTTTCCACAGCAAACTCACCACCCGTATGTCACAGTCACTGAATCGCTGTCTTCATATTTCCATCACTGCGTGCCAGGACCATGAAATATGTTTTCTCTCTCTCTCTGCATTTGTCCTGCTGAGGCATCTGGGATCCTGTCATGTTTCTCGCGTATTGAAAAACATAGTATCATGCATTAGCATCCACGGTCATTAACGTTCTGCTTTTTAACGAGTCATTTCACAGCCAATCATTAATGCGGTGGTTTGAATATAGATATTACAGTTTTGATGTCACATTGATGCAGCAACCATTTAGCAACCGTCGCGACTTCAGACTCTAGAGAGTCCGTGTTGTCGTGTGATTACGCCAGGACGTTTTTGGTTTCCTTGAGCGGAACATTGTACTGTAACTGGTATGGAGACCGAAACAGAATTGTTTGTGAGGGATGGACCTAGTTATTCCATTATCCTGGGACACAGTCCTTAAAGGATGCCAGGAACCTGAGCACTGAATGGTTTTGGCTGTGGACTGGCGATGGCAACAAGCCCCTGGTACCAACGCAGCCTGCACATTCTGCCGGATGAAGCCAAACATCTCCAAGAAGCAGACTTGAAACTACAGTAGGAAATGTAGGTGCATTATCATCATTTTCCGGCATTAGTCACACATTTATCCCTGCATACAGTGGTGAGGAACAAGAGCGAAGTGGAAAGCACTGACTGAGAAAGATAACAGACATCTGAAGGAATACATTTCTACTTGGGGCCTGACATATTATTTTCATAAACAAGTAAACGGTGGTTGCTGAAACGCTACAGTGTACTGCGAATGCAGACGGCGGGATAGCAAAGCATTTGACGTCATGCTTCACATGAGAGACGGAGAGGTCAGGGAGAGGAATCACATTTTTAATAGGCCCTTCTCTCAAGAGCACGGCAGACTTCTGACATAATTCAACAGGGATGGAAGGACGAAGAAGCGCCAATTCAACCCCCCACCCCCCCACCCCCCAACCTTCGGTCTGTCTGCCTCTCTCCATTTCTCCATTCCTCTCTCACTCTCTGCCTGTCCCCTATTGTTTGAACTGATTTGCTTCTATCTCGCGCTCTCTCGAGCAAACACGCTCACTCTCTTCCTCTCAGAGGGAAATTGAATGCGCTGCTGCCTTCCGAATTTCAAAGTCCTCAGAGCTCAGAAGGGGAATGCCAAAATGTCAATGTCAGTATTTCAAAAATAAAGAAAAAAAAATTAATACATTTAGATAGAGAATGAGAGTGTGCATGTGTGTGTGTATATATATGTTTTCTTTCAAGCTCTCCTTCCGTGTCTCACACTGACGTTAGCGCAGGACTAACTCACGGGAAGATTTATCTGTGGCACCCGGAAAAACAACACTAAGTCCCTGTCAAATCTCCCGAGGGTTTACCTGATCCAGGATAAGTGTCTGGCATCTCCCATGTTCCCACGAATAAATCACACACTTAAAGCTGGCTTAATTAGAAACACGCTCCGTTACAAAACACAAATCCATCAGTAAAATTATATGACGGAGGAAAATATGGCTTTTAATGGAGAAATAGCTAACTACCTTTGCGAGCAATCCGGATGCAGTTGATTCTTGTCTCCTGTGGGGGAAAGGAAAGCAGAAATCGTTTGACCCAATTAATGACGATAGTGACAGAAAAAAGCTCAAAAGAAAAGACAAGACAACTATAACAGGATCCCCGACCTTGTCGAAGAACAAGTACAGCCGTCGTCTGTGGTGTCAAAATCACCTAGCCTTTTGCTGTGTGAACACAATAATGGAAACTTTGAGAGGGATGACACCTTACTGTGATGTGAGAGGCCTCTTGCTCTCCCTCACCGCGGGAGACCCCCAGACCCTGCTGACACCCCCATACCACCACACAGAGGGGCAGATTATCAAATCAGGGTTTTATAGATGTTAAGTCAGGCTTTATGGGCAATTATGCTAATCTGTACTACAAGATTGGTGTCAAACCCCTTTCACCTAAAGTGGTACCAAATTGCTTTTTGTTAATGTTTTTTTATTTTATTGAAAATCACTTTCAAGCAGATTCTGTCTCTCACCTACATCTTTGTAAGCAGCATGTGCTTCCGTTATGGATGGGTGTCGGGGTTATTAAAGCACCTATAGGTAAAGTGCCATTTTCTCTGTCTGTGTCCTGCAATGTACAGGTGCCATTACAGCATGCCTGGTGTCTTGCCAGAGAGGGTTACTATAAATAGAGGCATTAATATTATGTACTGTCTATATATAGTATATACATTCAAGCAGTGGATAGGTGGGACCAGGGTGAGTGACAGCTCACTCCTTGGGATGATTGATGATAATAGAAGGCTACAACAGTGTGTTGAATGAGGGGGGGATATAGTATCGAGCTGCACCTGTCAATCCTGTCACTCCAGGCCTAATGGATGCATTTCTAAAAGGGCCCTGTGATTGGTAGATAGAGATGTTGGTACAGAAAGAGAGAGAGAGAGAGAGAGAGTCCCGTCAATCACGTGTCCTTCAGGTCCCACTGGAGTCTTATCTGCCAAAGCCAGTGTTTGTTTCAATCCATTGCAGCTCTTCGCAGGCGCGCCTTGGTAATCCTATATGTCTAATTCCTCAAATATTTAAAAAAAAACAAAACATAATATTTCGCTATCTTGCTGCTAAAAACACTATTAAGGCAAGTATTAAAGCTAGTAAGGCTAAAACCGGAATGGCATTGTATCATTAACAGGTTGTGTATATCTGCTAGTCTGACAACCTCCAACTCTCCAGACACCACAGAGGAAGGCTACGGTGTCCCATAGACGGCAACGTAAAGCCTGGCAGGCTCGGGCACTTCTCCTTAATTCCCCTAATGCTTTAAACAGCATTAACATACAAAAGCCAACAGCCAGCACTTTCTTAATTCACGCTTGAATTACCTTTCCGCCTCCTCGAGTAGTCACTGTTTAGACTTTTAACGCATTGTTGGGTTTTCCCAGAGGAAAATATTCAGAGGAAAAATAAATTAAAAAAGATGAAAATATTCAGAGGAAAATAAATAAAAAAAGATGAAAACCTCCTAGAAAATTAGGTAATTTATCAACTTCAGCATTACCTGGAGTGGAGCACAACACAGAGGCACCCACGCTGTGCTATACCGATAATCAGCCAGCTACGCCCTAAAAGCTGATGACAGCCATTCGATATCTTTTGCTTGTGTGTTGTCTGCAGTGTTAGCGAGGGATAAAGGCAGTTTCGAGGGGATTCTGGGGAGACAAAAATGTGCCTGCTGCTGTTTAAATGATGCAAGAACAAGTCATCCATTTACCAGCGGGGATAATATGCCCAAACAGAACAGCTTCAATGTCAAAACAGTGTTCGGTAACAGATAAGGTCTTCCGAGCACCACCATTTCACTCTGCGAGCTTCTTTTTTTCCCCCCACTTTTTCCCCAGACAGCCCTGATAAGAGCGTGTCAAAGGTCGCCAAAACATTAAAGTTGTGCAGTCGACGCTACACAAACAAAACCCTTAGCAGTGTTTTCTCACCCCTCTGAAGTTGCTGGCAGCCTGGAAGTAGATTAGATAGTTCTTGGTGGGGTCCAGTGGCGTGTTCCAGTATCCGTTATAGGTGTGGTTGTCCCCCACGGTAAAGGGCGTGGCCTCGGGCAGGCTGCTGGGAACCAGCTCGGCCGTGTAGTAGTGGGGGGCTCCTTTGGCCTGGGCCTCGTTGTGGGAGTTTGGTGTGGGGAAGCAGTCCGCAGCCCCCAGTTCTCTCCTCCGCACCTGCCGAGAGCCATCCTCCTCCACCACCACCACCTGGTAGGCACTGGAGCACAGAGGAATGCTGTTACTATGGGAACCATGTAGCCAGTATTGGAAGCTCCTCTGCCTGGACCCCCACCTGAATCCAACCCATATGGTATTCAGCACACAGGGTGTGCAGATGATTCAGTCGAGCCCAAGTGATAAGCACCTGTTTTCATGAGGTAAATCACACATTCTGTGACAGTTGGCATCTAAGTGAGATTGGGAGAGAACACTGCTAATAATTTAATAACTACCATTATTAAAGCGCAGGCATTTACACTGCAGATATGGGCTATAGATATAGTCTGATTATTATGAATTGAAGCCATGCATGGGAGGCCTGTTTGGGCTGTACCTCACTGGGGCCCCCCGACCGAGCGCAGGTCGTAGCTGCACGGTGATGGTGCTCTCAGACTCGCTTATGGGAGAGGGGATGTCTTCGTAGTCGAACACAGGCGCTGCCAAAGCCAAGTGAGGGAGATGGTACAGCATCAGTACACTAAATATTTTGAGAAATTACCACAGCCTTCCCCCCCACCCCCCCTACCCCCGAGCTGCTTTTATGTACAAGCTGTTCGTATTCATTACCAGGTGCATCCGGGTCCCTCCAGGGTCCAGCCAGTGAATGATGACTACCAGTGACTGTGGCAAACTACCAAGACAACTAGCCCTTGTGATTAGAAGAGAGCTGGATTCCCTGGGGGACAATGGGATTGAGCATTGCCCTGTCTAGCCACTACAGGGGGAGGATTTAGGGGTGTGTGTGTGTGTGGTGAAGAAAAACGCTGCTGCATTTAAACAGATAAACTCGAAACGTCGGAGGAAGACAAATTATGCCTATATGTGCGGAAGCACGTGTCAACACGAGCTACACACGCAAAACACACATACGCATGAACACACACACACACGCATGCGCACACACGCACGCACACAAAACACACACACACACGCATATGCATGCACACACAAGCACACACACACACACACAGGGGAGCCCAGCTGCAATGTGCGATATACATACTGTCAAGCATTACCTCGGCTGATATATGTTGGGTGTTTACATCTGGAAGTGTTATTCATGCCTACTATTAACTGTGTGGGCCACCTGCTTATTTTCAGGCGTATACGGGTAGAAAAACATTTGGTGGGATGTTAATCCTCAACAGCTTCCACCTGCAGCAACATTATCAGGTTTGAATACTACAGCAATGTGGAACAGGTTAAAAAAACAACTCCCTTACTGTTGGGGGTCATGGCAAAACACACCACGGAGAGACGTTTAGTAAAATAATAAAGGCTCCAACCAGCCCACGGTGCAGCCGTGATGAAAATTATACAGTAGCCTATAAACTCAAGTCGTGTAAAAATATAAAGTTTTCTTTCCCCAAAGAACCAACCAAGCTGAATAATTACAGTCCACTATAATTTAGGCCTGCTGTGTTGTACCTATTATATAAAGACAGGGAAGCTGTGGATAAAAGATACAAATGCAATAGGTGAAATTATATTAATCGAAGAGCATTCGAGGCATCCTTTCTAAATGTTAATCAAAATCAATTACAGTATTTCTTGTTAGGGATAACAACATTCTTGTAGTGAGCAAAACTGCATTCCTTTGCAGCATTGCATAAAACTAACAAATCTTATCACAAAGGTCTGAACATTTACACACACCCATACATCTCAGCGCAATAAAAGCTATAGCAACCTGACCATTATCTCAATCTCAGCCTACAGCATTTTTGTCTGTGAGTTTACTATACTGTATAAAGTTGATTTTGTCCTCTCACTGTTATGAGTGGCGGATGTCGCCAGAGATTTCCTCAATGATGAGGGTGGTGCTCCAATCAGTGAAGGAGTGTGGGAGCTGAACGCTCCTCGTCCTTGTTTACATGCTAGCCTATCCCCCACCCCCAGCCCCTCGTTACCGGAGATGTTGGTGGTGATCTCGGTGAGGGCCGTCTGGCCGAAGCCCTTGGTGGTGCGGGCCCTGACAGACACCAGGTAGGTGGTGCCTGGATGGAGGCCAGAGAACATGTGGTACGTCTCGTTCCTAAGCTTGGCCACGGTGCGCCGTGGTCCTGGCACATTGATGCCTGGATCTGATGACTCGATGCTCTGGTAGCTGATCTGTGCATTGGAAATTAAACTCAGTTAACCACATAGCGTAGAGCTCTGGAAGGGACCACTGTAGCAATTTGTCTGGTTTTACTCTTTATTATTATGTTTATACATGTAAATTTATATATGTATATTTATAGAACCTTTACATTTTACATTTACAGTACATTTATACTATTATGTTTTTAAACGCGCAGTGGTATATACATTTTTCCCAGAGCTGTATATATTGTATGCACTGCAATATATTGAACATTCTTTTTTTTTTGTGTGTGTTTGTGTGTGTGTTTAATGTTGAAATTGCATCAATAATACAGCTAGTCTCCACAATTTCACACAGAAGAAGTCTGATGCAAAAATAATCCATTTAATTTGCCCTGCCTCCATAATCGCATCATCCTTTGGATACATTTCCATGTCAACTCTTTTAATTAATTCACACACTATAAATGTCATTATTTCCCACTGTCACATTTTCATTATCCACGACTCTTCAGTATCATACAGTATCTTGCTTTCAGTCAGAGATCGTTTGACTTGAATGTGACCTTTAGCGAGACTCAGTGCAATACAATCAGTGTGTGTGGGAGCAGATACGTTGCTTGCGCATGGGCTCCTAGGTAGTGCCAAGCAAGGTTCAAATGACAATATGTGTTATCAAACTACCATCATTTGAGCACACACTCTTATTTACTGTACGACAAACCATGACGTAATCCACTGGCGTAGCCAAGGGTGTGCCAGGGTGTTCCTGTGCCACCCAAAGAGGCAGCTAGCACACCCAGAAATCAAATGCAAAAACAATGTATTTTTTGTTATACCAAAAGATTTTGTGTGACACGTAGGCTATTATGGTTTAATTGCTAATGATAAAGCCCAATTGATAATTATAAAAAAACAACATCATCCATCCACAGTTCAAAAGTGTAGCTTACGCGCAAACTCTGTTGACTGCCCCTGCGAGTATTACACGGGAGACTGCTAGTAGCCGGTGTCATGCCCAAAAGTGGTTGTCCAATAAAAAGTGATTGTCGTCAGCATCTGGAGCTACTTTTTTCTGCCTGAAACAGTAAAAACGTGCAAATATAGGCCTAGTCCCACCTTTATATCAGTGGTAATAGCAAAGCTAGCTTATGTTTTGAAATGTAATGTTTCTTGTAAACAAATAATCACAATTCTAGCAAAATAAGTGCTGTTTGCTGTTATTTTTGATTTGTAAGTTAAGTTATGTGTTTGCTATATGTATTATATTTGGACAACATGTTCTCATTCCCAAATCGTTAAATATTGCAGCATGGTCAATGGCCTTTCTCGTCAATTTTTGATGCGTTAGAAAGCCTTTGGCATTTTAGGATGATGACTTCTGTCATTGACTGTTACGGCAAGGCTACGGAGTTACCACAGGTTTATTTTTAGCTATATGGGCATGCAATCTCAGCGAGTATTAGCTCCTGGTTGTAGATAAATATAAATAAAGTTGTAGATAAAATCGAGACATGGTAAAATGTAATTACTTACTATCATATTTCGGTGTAGGCTATGTGTCGCCTATGATTTCAAGTTGATTGAAAGCGCGTTGATCGCATTGCTCAATTAGCCTAGCTGTTTCGTAGTCGTCTCCTGTTTTCAACAGTCGACATGATAGGATAAAATCCAGCAACAGAGCAACCATGCTCGCTGGCGTTTTAACAGAAACCTACAAAGACTTGAGTCAAATTAAATTATTTAATTATTTAAGGATAAACTGCGCCATTTTGACATTTGAAGAATTTGCAGGTAGGCTGTCAATAACGTTTCAGTTATGTCATGTATGCTGTGTTAGTAGATTATTTCCCAGTTATCTTCTTTTTTTTTTTCCAACATCCACAAACATCCATATCCACATTTAAAATTGTAGTCTACTCCAACTTCACTGACATGACCCTTGTAGGCCTACCGTATGTCTGTTTTTTATTTAGGCCTAGCTGATAAGCCTATTATCAGTGCACGTTGACGTTTAAAATAACAACCAAAGACGTTTTTCATAGGCACACCCACAGACTTTTTTCTGGCTACGCTACAGGACGTAACAGAGGGCCTTATATCTGCTCGCTGCAAGTTGTCCAAAGCTCAGAGGTCCACAGTTGATACAGAGCCATCAATAATTAATTAGACACATTTACAGTTGGCCCCTTGTGAATGCATCTCTTAGGGAAATGAGTAATTATGTTTGTCCCCCATGTAATTACAGCTTGCAGTTCGCGGCTGTGCCTCATTACCATAGGGATACGCAAATCCCGTGGAGTGTAACATGTTGCTCCTCCCGTTAGGCCAGGGCCCATGTGAAACACTGGGCACCAGCAGCGATGGAGGATATTACATCAAGGGGAAATCAGAGGGATGGAAACATGAGACACAAAACACACTCTGAAGAGGTCTCTCTGAAACATGCCAAACACACTTCTTTCTGTTGATCTGAGTCATTACTCTTAAGGAGTGTAGACTAAACTACAGCTGGCAAAGGAAGAAATAAACGTTCCCCCACCTGTGAAGGATTGCGGTTGTGTAAAACAGGCTATTAATACATACATAATAATACATACAGGAAAACAGGATAATAATACATATCTAATAATACATACATTTAACAACAGTACCCTCGTATGAACCTAATTTTATGAAAAGAAATGCAGCCTACCTAGATTTAAAATATTACAAAATCTTGAAAGAATAGTTTGACAGCAAAACAACAGCCAAGCATAAACAATAGCCACAGCTAAAATGAGCTAATAGTTGAAGCCCGGTGCAGCTAATGCACAGTTGCTTATTCCATCGTGAACATGGCCTAATTATACTGTACAGTACCTCGTACTGTGTGATTAGGCCATTGGGCTCTACAGGCTCCTCCCACTTGAAGAAGATCATGTCATCCAATGGGGTGAAGGTCAGGGATTCTGCAGCGATGCCCCCGGGAACTGGAGAGAAGTGGGGGGAAAAAAACACAATGCTCTCAGAAACAAACACTGGACCGAAGTTAATGGACTCTTGAGCTGGCTAGCCAGAGGGTACAAACACCTTGGACAAAGAGAAAAGAAGAGGAATGCTTGTGTGTGTGTGTGTGTGTGTGTGTGTGTGTCAGGGGGGAGGAGGGGGGTGCGGGGGCAGTATTTTTAAGTGGGAAGTGAAGAAAGGACCCATGAACAGGTCTGCGACCAGCCCACTGGATGAATTGAGATTCTGTCTGGGTGCCCTGAAGGCTTCTCCTGCCTGATAACAGAGCACCGCGTCCTGGCGGACGACAGTCTATTTTTCTTCTTAAGCGCCACACTAACTGAAGAAAGAGGAAGGAAAGGGGCAGGGCGGTTCGGGGGCGACAGTGAGGTGAATCTGCCTGTATGCCGTACGCCTATCCTGGCCAGTTGGTCTAGACAAGACGTATACTATACTGCATGCATTCTGTATAAATGTTCTATACCACGGGGGCAGGAGCTCCTCAAAGAGTAAACGTTGCTATGAGACGTTGTATATTCTGCTGTTCCCTGCACATGCGCCCTCTCCAGCGGCTGTGTTGTGTTTCCACAACCGACTGGTGTTAGCGCACGCCGGCTTCTGTGCCACAACAAGCCTCTTCTCCTGCCTGTGTCGTACGCTCATGCCAACCACGCCAACGCACGCCCAGGTGAATCCTGCTGCGTCCACACACTGCTTAACTATACATGAGAGAAGCAAGCTACAGCGAGAAGTATTATATTACCCCAATGTCGGACTGTCAAGCCCAATAAGACGTGGGTAAGGGGAATTGTCACCAGCAGCAGCTCAATTAGATATGAGGGTGACAGGGGCATTGGCACCTGTCAGTTTGGCATTCAGCAGCTGAAAGGGAAACTTTCCATCTGTACTGACATTTAAAGCGTCACGAAATGTATGAACAAAAATGCCGTGTTTTTCATGAGACACTTTATGTCTGGGCTTTGGCACCATTAGAACAGTAAGAGAAGATAAAGGTTATTTCCTGCCCTGCTGAATATTGTTTGCTATCTCAGTAGGAAACAAACTCAAATTGTATTTGTGTCCCCTCCACTATATTCCATCCTGCCTCACAGTGTTGTGGGGCTTGGCGCATATAATTCAGTATAAGATGCGTTTGTCACAGGGCCGCTCCTCGTATTGTGTCCAGAAAGAACCTTGTGGTTGACGCAGGTGTTAGAAAAACACTGCTGTTTAAGGAGTGCATGCTTTCCTAGCCTCATTTCAAACACAAACAGTGAGCTAGGACAGCTTTAACACTAAGGAAGTAAGTTGAATGCGCTTCTATGTGAGGAGGCCATACCTGGGAAATAACAGTGAAATAGAAAGTTTCTGTTCGAGCAATGGTTCAATGCATTTCTCATCAGAACGCTGTTGAGATGAGAAACTGATTTCAGGAGACCCTGGGCTTCCTTTCTGCTCATAAGGAGAAGACGACGCGCGATGCCGGTTGACAGTCTGGAAAGCCTTGGAATCATTTTGAATGTGTCCGAGTAGCAACTGAACTTTCCAACCAGCGTCGTGTTTATAACTTTTATTGTGGTTTAGGTGTGCCGACAGCGAAAACGACCAGATGGTTCATCCAATCAAGTATTTTTTTGAAATTATAGCTTTTCAGATGGACTTGTGACAACAATTACAACAATTCCTCTGGCATGTCAGGTTAAGTTTTAGGTACAGCCTACAAAGATTATTGGTGGTTCTAGTGTTAAAGGGAATGGGAGATGACACTCTGTTTTTTTTGTATGTTATGCCCAGAACACACCCATAAATAATGAATAATCAGAGTAACCATTTGAACCATGCGCGTGGCGCACAGACCGTTTTCTCCACCGTTAAAGTATAGCAGAAGTGGATTTGGACACGCTGTGGATGGAGTTTGGGCCTTGTGCAATAAAGCATGTGCTTAGATGGTTAAAATAGGGCCCTAAGCAGGAGCACTGTAGCACTGTGTGATGATAACACGTAAATTAAGTTTAATCCCTCTGCTATACAAAAACTCATGACTGTCTTTATCTTATCACAGCAATCCTCACTATACACAGGGTCTGCAGCATGGCATTATAGTTCAGTGCAGAACATAGAAAAGCTTATTTGACAATGTCTGACCTTATGTTCTTTCACTGGCAATTTGCATGAAAATGTGCTCATGTGCTGATGTACGTACACAGGATGGAAAATAATAATACAAAGATAAGCAAAATCATTTCATCATTTTGCTGGTGGCCATTGCTTCACTGATTAAGTTTTCAATGAGTTCCATTTAAAAGGCTGATCGTCTGTTTAGTTACGCTGATCCAGCTTATTTTGTTAGTGCATGTTTGTGGGTTGTTTTTTTCCTTGCTACCAAATGATGGAAGACATGAATTTGCGGCTGTTGTGCACAATAATTATCTGAGCATGCTATAGTATGGACACGAAACTGCCATTATTTCAGGCAGCCGTGAAGTGCATTCTTAACAACAACTCTGGACTTACAGTTCATATACATCTACTGTATTTTACTGTTCATTAGAGGAAGACATCACTGTGACACAGTTGTACAAAAACTCGATTAAGTGTCTAATTACTGAAGCCCGTAAGCCTGTGGTTACAGTATAAACACGTTAAGTCAACAAGGATGAACATAATCACTTCCTGTTTGAAGTAATTGGATTTGTAATCATAAATATTAGATGACATGCTGTCATCTGATATTGAATATCACTTCTAACCAATGAGGATTACCCATGCCCTCCCGAGAATATTTTTGTTGTCTATCAATAAATGTAGTGTTGCTGCTCCTCTTTGTGCTTTCTCACCTCTCTCCACACATCTCCACCCCTATCAAGTTCCCATCTCTCCATCTCCAGCAGGGTCAGGAATCTAATCTGGGGAGCAGTCTGTCCTAACACTACCTCACATAAGGATGTACAGTAGTATCTAACCTTGTATAGTCAGCAAACACAAGCCTTATCTGGTTATATGTGTGGCGTCAATACTCCGTATGGTGATAGAATGTTTGGGCGGGTAATCTAGAACCCCAGTTCAGTCAATTAAATTCAGTACATTTATAATGATCCACTGAATAATGTATGAATATTCATGGTGAATCATGGCATACCGCTTGTTGCCAGTAGGGGCTGCCACAAGTCACAGAGACCCGCGCAAAACAGAAATATTAAGGTCAAATGACACTACGATGTCAACATTCAACCCCGAAACAGCACAAATTAACTTCAGAGAAATATTACACAGGTTTTACACGTCTGTCTTCTGTACTGTACTGTACTGTACGTTTGCTACAGATGCTTTGTACTGTGTGTGTACGCGGCAACTGAATTAATCGGTTAATGCAAAATGTCCGTGTCCTGAAAAGTGTCCCCCTAAATAAAATGATGATTATTATTATTATTATTATAATAAGCCCAAGCCCCACCAGATGCATTAGGACTTACTATCTTCTTCCGTCTGGAAGGTGACCTCCCGGCTCTCCTTCTTGCCCTCGGGGTTGGTGAGGGCTAGGCGCACGTGCACAGAGCGGTACGGCGGCAGGTCTCGCAGGGTGAAATGGGAGGTGTTGCTCTCCACCGACAGGCACTCCCTGACCGTGGCGTTGTTCCCTCCGCCGCCCCCTGTGGGCATGGAGTAGCGGTAGCAAAGCGACAGGGTGTAGGCGTGGCAGCGGGTCAGGTTGTAGCCCAGGGGCTCCCACTGCAGGGCCAGCAGACGTGGCTGAATCTCTGTGGCTGTCAGGCCTCGCAAGGCGCGCATGGGCTCTAGCAGAGAGACAGATGCCATGCAGGGAGGTTAAAGGTCACATACTATTCAATCAACTCAATAATAATAAACACAATTACATTCAAGTAGTGTAGCAGATGCTGGAGGAGAAAATAAGGGTTACTACGGCTCGAACCCATGACTTTGTGAAAGTTGAATACCCACAATAGATTATCTCACACAGAAATATAATAGATTTCCAAAATACAGTATATATACTGTGTTTTCAAGTATAACCACAAAAAGGGTAACCCAGTGGTGATATGAATTCAAAAACAGTATATACAGTATATATTGATTGTCTTTCCAGTATGAACAGAGCCTAGGGGCAGGCCAGAGAACAGTGTGGATTTGAGGGGGAGGAGTGCTAGCAACCCAGCATTGAGGTGCCAGAGGTACTACAGAAGTACGCCAACCTAAAACAATGCCTTCGTCAGGCTGGTATCAACCACACAGGGTTTGACAGGGACATATTGAGGAGTGTACTGTACTGTACCTTTAAAGGTGATGCACAATATTGTAGGCTAATGTTAATATAGCAGCAAACGACCACTTTCTATGTAGATACTGTATAGTTCAGTAATTGCTCCCTCAGCAGAGAATAACATCACATTTCCTCTGTGTGTGTTGGGTCTGTTATTTGTTTTTCAGTCTGGGCCGACCACGTGTCCATGTTAGCGCATGTATGTGTGTGTGTGTGGGCCACAAAGCATTTGCTTTGGTCTGGATATCCTGGTGCGCTTAGTGGTGACATCTGGTGGCAGAAAGTCATACAGAACCACATTCAGCACATGCAATACAGTTATGTAAGCCTGTAGTGAGGGCTCACTGAAACCTATACAAGAAACAACATTTGGACTGAAGTTACCAATGCTTGTGTATGGCACCATTCCAGAGGTTGACATAAAGCGTTAAAAAGAACATCCATCCAATCACGGCCCAGCGGGGGTGTGCCTTCTTCACAATGTGCTAAACCATAAGTGAACACCAGCTCTAGTAGGGAGTCAGGAGCCACACAGGCAGTCAGGCTGATGACTAACCTGCTACTACGTAATGGTGTGTAGTACTTGCTATGTGATTTGTGCGTCTATTAACACCGTTAGTTATTTCCTTGTGTCTAACGATGCCATCCCATAATTGAGAGTGGACTATAGTTCGCATACCATATGTAGTGTCTGGCATAAATGATAATTAGACCTGTGTGTGTTTGTTAGTAGCGCTTGAACACATACAGCACATGACCACATCTTGGATCATTCGCTGCATGTGACACCACCCTCATCGTCCACGGTCTGGACAGTGAAAGGGGTGCTCACAGCAGGAAAGCCTGGCACAGGACCAGGTGGCAGCTGACGGAGACTAATTACTGTTGTCGGGTGCGAGCCGCCATGTCTCCGTGCCCGTCACGCCGAGTGCCCCGCTCCCACCGCGAGGCGGGGGGGGGGTCATCTCTGCACCGCGGCGGCGTGTCCGCGCGACATGGACGTCTCCAGGCTAAAGCGCATGAGGCAACGTCAGCTGCAGATTGACAGACGAGGGAGGGGTTGTGTCTGTGTGCTCATTTCCCAGATCGTCACCCATGGCTGCTTTTTAAAGTCTCTTTCTCAGCGGGATAAAAAAAGTGATCAAGTAGCCGCCTGAGACCTACGCACCTAGGAACACCATTAGTCATTATGCTAACCATTCATTTCTTATCGTGAGTCACATTGGATGAAAGCGTTTGCTAAATGGCTGAAAGTAAATCAAATAGAAAAAAAGCTTTTCTTAAGAACTGGAGTGTAAAGTAAGTATTCTTAACTGAGTTAACATATAAAGCATTAAGAATACCATAAGGGGAAATGACTGAGCTTGATAACAGGCAGTGTCCTGTCCTGTGCCGTGCTGTGTTGCCTGTCCAGCCTATAGTTCCCTGGCTCCAGACATTCATTAGACTAATGGGAAGCTAGAGGCTGGCACAGAGAGCGAGGCGTTGGGAGGACAGACAAGAAACAAAGGCCAATGACTGGTGGCTGTTAGTGCCTGCTGCTGGCTCATTCACCCTGCTATGGAGTCTAACTAACAACACAAAGGTGGTACTGACTGACTGTCTGCTAGCTTGTGGCTTGAACCCAGCATACAAAGGTCAGCTACAGTACAGTCAAGGCTAATACCATAACATTACAACAGCAGCCAACTGACAAGTGGCTAATGTCTGCGCTGTTCAAAAATGGCAGGATTTGTGGTAGCTGGCCGTGGTCACGCGGGCCAATGTGTACATGTAAATATGAAGAGATTAAACACCACGCATGAACACTCTCCGTGTGAGAACGTCGGCAGTGTAAGATGTCATAAAAGAAAAAGAAAAAAGAAAAAAAGAAGGCGTATTCATCCAGCGTTGTGTCGCACGGGGCCTTTGCTGCCTGCACTCCCCCCGGGACACAGCCTCAGATCTGGGCACACACAGATCTGACATGGGGTGGGCGGCTGGAGGAAAGCTGACAGATCAAAGAGTGTGACAGGTGACAGAGGTGTCACCAGGTCTGTTAGACAGAACGACGCCTTGCATTTTACACACCACAAACACAAACACACACACACACACACAGTGAAGGAGGCAGGAGTACAGATAAGAGCTGCCAAATCCACAGAGTGCAGATAAAGAGAATCCATTGAGGAAAAAGTAAATTAACAGAGACATACAGCACCCAATGCATTTGTAATGAATTTACTTTCAAATGTGCAGTCAAGATAGTTGATATTTTACTATTACTATTACTAGTTACTAGTTACTATTTTGATACTATCAAAACAAAAACACCTCCCTTCAATGCCATAGGCTGCTCCCTCAGAACCTCCACCCCCCTCACATTGGCCCCACGGCCGCCAGTCGTACACAAACCCTGCTCCTCAGCAACCCACCTGCACACTTGGTCCGGCTGACCAGGGGCGGTCCGGGCGCGCCCGTGCCCCCGTCTCCGGGGCGGGTCAGCAGGACGCTGATGCGGTACTCCGTGTCGGGCTCCAGGTGCCACACCTTGTAGGTGAGCGAGCCCACGCCGTGGGTCTCGGTCCAGGGAGACTGGCTGGCCCGGTACTGGATCTCCCTCCTGATGACGGGCCCGTCCCCCACGATCGAGTTGGTGTTGAGCTGGATGATCAGGTAAGTGGGCCCTGCCCTCAGGAGCTGGGGGGGGGCGATGGGCGTAGGAGGCACTGGGTCGAGGTGGAGAAACTCATTATGCCTGGGTACTCTGAGGGAAGTCATTGGTGTTAATTGTATTGACCAGAATAGTCGCTGGTGAATGTTCTCTGCGATATTAATAACACTATTACAAGTAATCTTATTAAATTCTCATTCTGACATAAATAAACAGAATCCGGTCACAAGGTTCGCTTTAATAGTGTTCAGCACCCACAAGTGTTCATCTAACCTTGTTAACCTAAAAAAAAAGAGAAAATTAGATGTTTTAGGTCCGAAAGGATCTGAATAAAACGTTGGTTCTGCTGCAGCCGTGCAGTGAAACAGCTGGCTTCATTAGTTAGTGTTCATTACCACGGTTTGTGTTTATTAGAATCACTAGGCAGACAGTGTGGTTGTGTTTAGTGCGCCTGCTATTCCAAACCTGTTTTGTCAGGAGCTAACATTGTTTATCGTTTTGCTGCAGCGCAATAGGCCAGAGGCAGTCTGGCCTCATAAGAGCACATGTATAGTACATAACGGAGTTCTGATATTCAAACAATGCATGCTCAACATTAAACTGTAAACGACACTGGTTTGAAAGAGGAAAAAAAATCTGACAGAAAAAGTATTGGGACCAAAATAAAAGGGAACAAAATAAAGAGTAAGGTTTCTCCACCACTTTCATTTTTTTGGGGGAAATATCACTAACATTATTTATGATCGGCTGGATCTGTGACTCATTTTAATATTTTAATTATGGTGGGACTGCAAGATTCTATTGAAAGGAGCAAATTCTTAATTTTATTTTTTTCTCCAATAATGACTCTGGACACAAGCTTATTTGCATGAACGGCAGTTTGCCTAATTCTATCTTCTGCCTGTAAAGTAAAGCAAAGTGGAGGAGAATTTGACACTTATTAGCGCAGTGTGAAGAAAAATCCACTGCACATGTTGACAGGGGAAAAATAGGTTTTATTTTCACATAATTCTTTAGCAGAGCACGACAGAAACGTACATACAAAAAAAGGAAAAAGATGTGAAACATGATTGAGGACATTCGCTCAAGCTATAGAGGGTGAAGGCAGATAGAAACAAACATGGCTGTGAGTGTCTGTGTGTGTGTGTGTGTGTGTGTTGGGGAAGGCATGAGCTGAGTGACCAGTTGGCTATGAATGCTGGATAATTGTGGTTGCATAAAACATCAAGCACTATGTTTACTTCGCCCAGCGGGAGTGTGTTTCTGTATATCCCTCATGAAAGGTGGCCTGTGTGGTCCCTAGACCTATACTATATTGAAACATGTTGGAGAGCCCTTATAGTAAGAGTTACATGTAAATCAACACAATACAGTACAACTCTATAATATAGTAGTTAGGGAAAATTCAGGGTTCAGTTGTAAGTGATGACGTGTGTGTCGTCTCACCTCTAACAATCAGCTCTCCATAGTTGGACACAGCGGCTCCGCGCGTGGACAGCGTGATGCAACGGTACAGGTCCTGCTTGCCGCGCTGGGCCTCCACCTGGAAAGTGGCCATCACCCGCTTGTGGCTAAGACGCGACAGCGCAGCCGTGTCCAGGACAACGCCGTTGCGCCGCTGACAGATGCACGAAAACAAACAAACATACAAACGTCAGCGCGCAAGCTAGCTCACCCGTGGCGCGCGCAAGCTAGCTCACCCGTCACACATGGAAGCTAGCTCACCCGTGGCGCGCGCAGGTGATAATGTTTATCCAAGGTGCTAGGGCAAGTCTGATGGAGTGCTTATGAATGTGCAGAGGCGCGTGAAAGAACATTGGAATTAGCTATGTGGGAGGAAAGGATAATGAACGTGTGATGAATGTCAAAGTTAACAATAGCGTCTTGGCTTCAAAGCGGGTTCGGTGACAGCGGCTGAAGTGCCGTGCTGTCTTCTCTTCAGCAGGTGTCGGCGCTAGCTTGCGTCGCGTCCTGGCCAATGGCCTGGGTAAGCTGAGGAGGAACTCGCGGAGCGGTGTCAAGAATGAAAGCTGTGCAGGTGTGAGCAAATGCCATCAGTCAGCGTAAGGAGAACAGGGGAAAAGCTGTCGCCGGGCGCAGCTACATGCTAGCAAGTGGCTTTGACATCCGGATGTTGAAATCAGTTTAGTAAGTGGGGGGAAGGAGCAGGTGCCTTCTTGAAAATGATGATATTCTATGTAAGGCTGCTATAGGTAAAAACATCCTGAGGGTGTTGCTTCACACTTTCTCTTTAGGTTTAGCTCCAATTTGATTCATAGTTTTCTTTTCCCCCAATTTGATTGCTATTTTTTTTCTCTTCACAGTTTCCCCGTGTTTGCAACTTAAAGTATAATGTATCTATGTATGTATGTATGGAGAGCTGTTGAGGAAACATGCATACAGTATACCACATGTCGGTTGACCTGCATTTCAACCTGTCTGTCTGGAATCCAGTACAGTTATCATATCCAAGTTACCATGTTATGTAATCATTTGAACTGGATGAGACAGAGAACAAACTGTACAGTATATGAGATCCCAACAGCTAGCGATATTAGCCACACACATGGCAGAAAAGATGATACTAATTGATTAAGAAGCAACATGCTAACAATTTGTTGTTTGTTGTTTACAATTTAAAAAAGGGGTAGAGACACAGGGAGATGAGATCCAGATTAGTCCAGAGAGGACTTGTGCCGTGCCAGGGAGATGAAAGACAACGTGGCAATTAGCAGGCTCATGCAAACCACAGTGTTGCTGATCTAACACCCCCTCCCCACAAAAACAACAAATGGAGAAACAGACGGCAATAATGGTTCACAATTTCTGCTGCTCACACACACACACACTCTCTCTCTCTCTCTCTCTCCCCCTTAATGAGAATTATCAGGAAGGGCTAGTGTGAGTGTTTGTTGGGTTGATAATTAGCGCTGCTAATTCTGTATCCTATCTAGAAGATCACAGTACCATATTGGGAGGGATAATGTTTGTATCTTGTTATTTGTGTGTGACCATTTGTGTCTATGTGCTATTGTCTCTTATCTATGTGCTTCTGCATGTTAATCCTTTGCTTGTGTGTCAGCTGTTCGTGTCTGCACATACAGTAACACGCATGGAACAATGATAGCGCTGATAACATAAATACAAAATAAAAAACACAAAAAACCTGCCGTGTCTTCACCACCACACACTGGCATGCAAAGGCTACGATCTTGCAAAAAGAGGGGTTGTAACAAAAACAGAGGCACCCTCTACGGTGAGATCTCATTCACGTCCATAATTTCAAAAGCGCTTAGATGTTGCAGACTTCAAGGTTAATAAACGAGTGGAATTTTGAAGGTTAATATTCAAACTTGGAAAATGTAATATGTTTGTGTGCGTGTGTTTGTGTGTGTGTGTGCATGTTTGTGCGTGTTAATGGGAGATATCACTTTTGAGGTTTTGTTGAACTAAAGATCCTGCACAATAAAGAGCCTCAATAATATTACCGAGCAGGAACTCGGTACAAGAAAGTGCTGAAACGATCTATTTCTGTCTGTGCATAGCCACTAAGGGGGACGCAACATGTCACAAGCTTCCTTCATTATTTAGCATTATTAAAATTATTATAAGCATGCTGTTCACTTCATCCTGTAATATCATAATAGGCTACTTCGTCTACAACCTTTAATTCCTCCTCCATAATCCAAATTCTCCCGACCTTTCATCCAGGTGCTAATACCTGGCTTCGTCACAGCTCAGTGTTCACCTCTCTCTCTCTCTCTATCTCTCTCTCTCTTTCTCTCTCACCTCAAGCAGGTAGGGTTCTGACTCTGTGGTTTTGCCTGTGGCCACGCACTGGAACGTTGCATTCTGGCCGGCATTCACCTCTACGTCGCCCAGTCTGGAGAAATGGGGCACCTTGTCTGTGGGTGCGAAGGAAGATTGACACACACACACGCACACACGCACACACGTGCACGCACACACATTTGTGATATTGGTACATTAAAAGCTTAGCATCAGCATATCAATGCATAAAACACACACACACACACATTGATGTTTCGTTTAAAGAGGAGACAGACTGCTTATAGTAGGAGATTTTTTGTGTACGCACACACACACACACACACACACACACACACACACTTATCATCAAGTTTAAGGAGGAGCAGAGACTCTTTCATACTTTTAAAACATTATGCCAGTACAGCATCTGTACTGGCATAATACATCTTTCAAATGTTAATCCATAATCCTTTTATACCTCAGATTGAAAGCAGAAAGGATTAAGAAAACGCCTAGTAAGTCCTCTTTCTGTGTTTTTCATCATAACAACTTCCACAGGCTATTGTGAAAAAATACATTGCAAAACAAGACCTAATTCACTCATTGGCTGCATGGAGTGCAATGGTTCATGCAAAACTGTTGAACAAAAATGCCCATGGGAGAAATGATTGTAAGTAAATGCCAGTGGGCTGGTTTTGCCTGTAGTTAATCACTATTTAGAGTAAAGAGCTAATAATTTAACAGAAGGAATATCACTGTGTTCATTTAACTATGTGATGTTATTCTGAAATAAAATAGCATGTCCAGTTAGCTCCACACATTTTATGAAATGTACTGTAAACATAGAGCAACAATACAAAATGAAGTAGACTTGATTTGTATTTTTACAGTGTGAACATTAGTGATATGCGTTTAGATTACAGTATTACTGTAACATAGAAATTCTGAATTTAAAGTAACGATATAAACCTTGAAAGCTTTATTTCAATATATACTGTTATATTCTTTAACCACTGCAAATCTTATGTTGTTTTATTGAATTAGTCAACATAAAACATTGTGATCAAAATGTGCATATTACGGTAACATGTATTATCAGAAATGCTAAGAAATTTTCACTGTGAAACCTCCAATGTTTTGGCATGACCGATATTTAATTTGAGTGACGTTAGGGTGAAACACACCTGTGATCCTTTGGTTGTTAATCGCAGACATTGGTAACATAAATAGCTCAATAAGGTGATTGATTTAAGACTCTACCTAGCTAGTCCTCTGGTGCAATGGCATAACAAGGCATGAACGGGCCCAAATGCAGAGCAGTGAAAGCGGGCCCTTAACAATATTTGCCAAATTATATTCAAAATTTAACCCAATTTAAATGGCAACAGCTAACTGCGCTGCACTAGCCTACTGACACCATTTCAGGAAATGCCTGCTTATTGAGCACTATACAGTATATCTACTGGCGGCTAGCTTTTATACAGTAATGGTGGTTATCCGGAGCTTGACCAGCTCAGAAGCTCGGTTGAAGGAAGAGGTGTACATTAGAGGGCCCGGTTGATCGTTGATAATAATCGTGTACACGGGCCCCTGGCTGACGCCGGGCCCCAATGCGGTTGCATTGTTTCCATTATGGGTAGTTACACCCTTACTGGTGTATGAGCTTAACGTGTTCTTTTTTCAGTGTCAACCCTGGACTGGATTTCTGACTGCTAGACGTTCAGCTATGCTGATATATGCTGCCATATTGTTGAGTCCTTTTAATCTGCATTCTGTTCTTCTGTGTCAAGTAGAAGGGCAAAATCTAAGATGCTACAGTACAGTATAGCTAGGATCTCGGTATTGTCATTTATCACCATGGCATGTGCTTGTATTCACAAGAATACATATATTCTGATGAGGCAATATGAGGGGAGGTATTCTCCATTATTGGGTTCATGCTTGGTTAAAGCTGACAAGTAATCTTGTGAGTGATGTGTTATGGTTCCAATAACAGAGGGTATATTATGACACAAGCCAATCAAAATCAGCTCATGCGGTCCAATATATGACAAATAATTATATACCTTAGTAGAAGCATTGCTATTACACACAAATGTTTCCATTGATAATATTGCGGTTGAATAAAGTACTGTAAGTGTCTCAGTTGTACGGTATGCTTTTAAACTTTTATGTTATAGAAACTAAATGTACAAATTACTTGAATATTTTAAGTACAATGTAGGCTACATGACAAACAGGCACAACTGAGACAGATTTCCCTCAAACATGTATAACATCTAAACCCTTCCCTAAACACTCCCTAAGCCTAGAACTGTGATTCCCAGATGTTTTGACTCATGTCACTGGTCTCAAGCAAAGGACCACCTGTTTATATAATCTAATTAATATTAATAAAATACATAAATAATAGAAAATTTCAGTATTATAGAGAGTAATCGTAGTGTTGTAATACCCCAGACCGGTCTTGGTCTCGAGACCGGTCTCGAGGCCACGTTTTGAAGGTCTCGGTCTCGTCTCGGACTCCATCGCATTTTTACTCGGTCTTGTCTCGGTCTCAGACCAAGAGGTCTTGGGAAGACCGGTCAAGACCACAACTGCCTCCCGGTGCATGTGTAATTATAACTATTGTGATTAGAAGTAAATCCTCCCTTAAATTTCTAATGTTTTACTCTATGTCCTGCCACTGGGCAGGTCGGCTGGCCATTTGCAGCGCATCGGATGGTGCATCTCAAGCCAAGTGACAGTCAGCAGCCTGGAGAAGCAGTACGGGCTATAGCCTACAAGAGAGGTCAGGTACAAGCAGCAATATTTTCTATGTTTAGAACTATTTTTATTGGTGCTGAAGCACACCCAAATTGCTTTTAATAAGCACTCTTAAAAACAAGAAATTATGATAATTATCTGTCTGGCCTAAGTTTTATCCCTAATGTTAGATTTTGCATTCCTGGTTCCTGATTTTTTTTAAAGTAATACAGAATGCCTGAGACACTTATTGCATTATATTCAAATATATTCACTTATATTTTGAATTGTCACCTGTTCCTTTTTGTATTTTCCTTTACATAAAAAAGACATTACCACCACAAGATACAGCACAAGCACACATTGTTGCTTAAAAATTCACCAGAATGAAGAGAAATTAAGTGTTTTATGGAAACATTAATGTAACCTGCTTTCTACAGCATTTCATATTCCCAGAAAGGTCTGATAGATTCACCAAAGCTGATTTTTAATGTACAGACTAGGCTACTAATTGTATCCTAAATGTATATTTAAAAACAATTAATTAAAGGCCAAAAGAAAGGGCCAGGCTATCTACACAATTAAATAAACTACTGCATCATAGTTTATTACAGTGGATGATGTGTAAGATATTTGTATTTGCCAACAAGGTCTACTCCAGTCAATTCTCGGGCCGGTTGTCCAGGACCATTTTTCAGTCCCAGTCTGACCCTGCCAGTGCCACTCACCGACCGAATTTTGCTGATGTCTGTGAAGTTGGTTATTAATTGGCCTACTTTTCTAATGTGTGCATTCAACTGTAGGCCTACAGATTAAGAAAATACTAACGTCATGCCTCAGTCTAATCCAACAAGGTCAAGCGATGATGATTGTACACATGCATAATACAGGCTACTGCACAGTCAATGCAGTGTGTGCAAGAAGGCTATATATCTTGCAATACGGGACTCAAACTGGTCTGGTCTCGGTCTTGACTCGGTCTCGACCTGCCTTTATCTCGGTGAAGACTTGGTCTCGACTACAACACTGCGTAACAGTGACTGCCCACATTTTTGGGGGCTCTGGTGCCGGAAGAAAAATTTCCATTAATTTTTCTATTGACTTTTCACAAAATCCTTATTTAATACGTTTTAAGCCTAGAACCAAGCCACATAGCTACGAAAGTGATAGTGACCATAAACAATTTGATTTGGAGCAAAAAACATTTAATAAAAACGGAAAAAAGGCAAAGGTACAAGACTGTGTACATAACATATTGTAATAGTGAAGGAAGGAACTGGGCATCACATAACCATTACGAATCCCAGAAAATGCATATTATTCCTTGGTTCTTCTTAATTAGTTTGATTTTGTATATTATACCATTATACTAGTATAATACAATAGTTTTCATATTATTTATACTTATAACATAAACAATCTTACTTTTCAGCACTAGCAATACTCACTTTGCGGGGTTTGAAACATTTCCATGGTAATAAAACCAAACAAACAGATCCGAAGCACTAAAGCAAGATTGCGAGATTAGGATGATATACCAAGGATAGCCAGTTCCACTTATCAGAGATGTCACTTTTACACTTTAAGATTGTGGGTACTGTAGTAGTTATCCGTGATATTGCAAATAAATCATGTTTATCTTAAAACAAGGTTGATATCATACGAACTTGTGGCTTCTACCTGAGCATATACCATTGATTCACAACCTGGTAACTGTTTGGCTTGGTTCCAAGCTTAAAACATTTTATAGAAAGATTTTCCAAAAAGTCAATAGAGAAAATGAATGGGAAATGTACTTCCGGGACCACCAAACTGTTATGCTCTAAACTTTAATTAAAATCTACTGTAACAGAACCTCCGTACCCCTCTGGATTCCTGGCCTAACCTGACATGCCAAATGGATTCCATCTGGGAAGCCATCCATCAAAATCATTGGAATATGTCAGGCACTTTCAAAAAATACTTGGCAGTTGATTGGATCTGTCTGTCATTGTTTTCATCAAGTCATTTTCGCTGTCGGCACACTTGAACCACACCCACGGCACAACGCTGACTCGTCGGATCAACTGCTACTCGGATTCAGTAGCAAGGATTGTTGACTGTACAGATTTATTCTCGCGGCAAAGTTAAACTGAAGCTCGCGAGACCATTCTGATCTTGCTATTCCTGGCCCACAGGAATGTGTTTGTTGGGTTTGTTGGGTGTATATATATAAATATATGTATATATATAAAAATAAATATATAAAAATAAATATATATATAAAAAAAATAATATATATATATATATATATATATATATACAGTATCTCACAAAAATGAGTACACCCCTCACATATTTGCAAATATGTGAGCATATCTT
>JAODUH010000003.1:1565531-1578794 GCA_027564835.1 Typhlichthys subterraneus | reverse complement strand
TTATTATTATAATTATAATTATAATTATTATTAATATTACACTTATTATTATTATTTGTATTATTACTATTATTACTATTATTATTATTATTATTACTCTTATTATTACTATTATTATTATTTGTATTATTACTATTATTACTATTATTATTATTATTATTATTACTCTTATTATTACTATTATTATTATTTGTATTATTACTATTATTATAGTAGTAGTAGTAGTTGTAGTATACATTTTCACTTGCTTTGACAAACTTTTCATTGAATTGAATTGACCCAAGAGGGAAAGTTGGGTAAGCTCGATAGACACGATCAGCTGACCGATTCGTTAGCAGGTCACCTCCGGTCAACCGGTGAGATGTATGGGTGGATTACTTTCAACGGTTTACTATTAGGGTGATTGATATTGAGCGTTGGGTGTATCACTTAGCATTCCTAGCATCTCTGCTGCTGTAGACCTAAAGTCGTCCATCTGCAGTCATTCAATACAGGCCCTGCGGTTGCATCACGGCTGACGGCACTGTTGCGGCACAGAGGCTAGCATGCTAGCTGGTGGCGCTACAGCGCTCCCCCTCACATGTCAACAGCACCAAATCCTCTGGTGGATCCTTCACTCACCTACAGAGATGTACGCAGTGTGGCTGAGGCTAGGTGTGTGTGTGTGTGTGTGTGTGTGTAGTTGAGGCTAGTTATGGTGGGTTAGTGTGCGTGTGTGTGTGTGTGTGCGAGAGAGAGAGATAGACTAAGCATACTGTACAGTATGTGTGTGTGTGGTTGTGAGGTTATAGGCATACTGAATGTGTGTGTGTGTGTGTGTGTGTGTGCACAGTATGTGTGTGATGACATTGTGCTCCGGAGGAACATAAACCAGACTCCTCTCCTGCGACCCTGCAATGAGAGCAGAAGGTAGACACACACACACACACACGCAGGTATAGAAGATAAGGTGGACCTCACAGAGTAGACCATAGATCCACACACACACACACACACACACACACAGAGGAGCTCCGCCCTTAAGGAGACACAGAGGGAGACACACAGGAGCCCGGCGACAGCACATGATTTACGGGCAGAGCCGTCGGGTGTTGCCGAGGCGACTCACCAAACCCCCCCCTTCCTCCCCTGCCCACCGCTATAACCGGAGCTGGGAGTTCCGGCTCCGAGCAGTCTGCCGCGGGACGGCCTATTCCTTCTAGCCACTTCCTCGCCCCGGCCCGTCCTCGGCTGGCTGTCCGACCCACCAGGCAACACAAGGCTCACTTTATATCTCTCACACGCACGTGCACGTGCACACACATCCGAGACACTGTGAAGGGGGAAGCAAAAACTAAGGGGAGTGGAGGACCGAACTCGGAACAATGGGATCTCCCTTGAGACAGACTTACAGACACTCACTGTACGTGCGCAGGCTCGTGCACGTGCATGCAAGATATGCACAGGAGCATGTGACATCGACAGTGTCTTCGACACACATTGCACATGCTTCACGTCCCCGTAAACACGACAAACATGCGCACACACACACACACCCACACACTCCTCGTGCAAGACATCCAATAACAATGGCCATGGCAACAGTCTCTCCTTGCGTGGTGGATTTGTAGCTTTCTCTGCGGCGTGCGGATCAGTAATCAGATCAGGATCAGAACAAATAGTTCTATAGTGTAAACGCATGGTCTGGTGGTGGGACCTGCCTTTCCCCCTCCAATACCCCTTCCCGTTTGCCCGCTAAAGGCTCAACACCTCCACACGACTTCCAGCCTTCCACTGTAATCTGTGGGGAGCGACTTGGAGACCGGCTGGCTGGCTGGCTGGCTAGAGAGGTCATCTGTCCACAATAATGCGAATCTGAAGGGGGAGATGGGGGGTGGGGGCAGGGGATATAGAGACACAATAGAATGAGCAAAGAGAGAATAGATTATTCCAAGTCTGGACGTTCGACTCCCGGGAAAGGTCACAGGTTCGATCACCTGCGAGAGGGATACATGTACACTCCTTGATTGACTGGAATAGCACCTTAAATGTCTGCATCAGCTGGTGAGCACTAGATCACTGGCTGCCGTAGAGGGAGAGGGAATCATTGACAGGATTGTGAGGCTCAGGTAGAGGAGAAACATGGCTGTCAATTTCACTTTATTAACAGTGTCTGTGTGATGATCTAATATTCCACATAGTTTATTTACCAGACTGGAAAGTGTTGTTTTGAATATATGAAATCACTTTGGATACTATCAACATGGGTGTGTTATCATGGCATGCTTGTTAGATAGCTATGGACTTTGGTGTGGTGCTGTCAGGCAACTACTGTATATATAACCCTTAGTTGTACATAAACATTTCCATTGATGTCAACTGAAACAGAGCTGTATATTTTTGTCACTGTATTGCGCCATGCGTTTCTACCAGTTTAAAAACATTGAAGATGATGGTATATCACACGGTCCTTCACACAGATTCAATAGGAGTGTAACACATTTTTGCACCTTTCTACAGAGTGGACACTTAGTAAAAAATGCATCTGCAGTTAATTGTGAATTGACGCCCTTCAAGAGACCACACGTTGCATAGCATTTGTTATAATTCTCTTAAACATAACGACGGCAATTGTTGTAGCGAGCATGAGCGCCCGGCGTGGAGGTGAGCGGCGGGGGGTATTTGCCGTGGCGAGCGATGGCAGCGTCCACTCGTCAAACGCTACGCGGGACTTCGATCTATGCATTTATCCGCTGCGGTGGAGCTTGTGAAGCCACCGCGAAGAGGCCAGGCCGCCTGTGATCTGCCATGCACAAACACAAGAGGAGAGAGGATGGGTGGGGGGAGGGGGGGGATTATAGGAGCAATGGGACGAGGAGAGGAGAGGAGAGGTGGTGTCAATGTTGTCTCACAACGTTGCCTTCAACGCTGTCAAGAGCACACTAGGCCTTGATGGAACCAGGACATTCACACTGTGTGTGTGTGTGTGTGTGTGTGCACGTGCATGCGTGCGTACACGTGTATGTGTGAGCGGGAGGACAAGCGATACAGAGAGAGAGAGAGCAAACGGGGAAAAAAGAGAGAAAGAGACGTTTTCAAAGTTTGGATGGAGGGTTTGTCACCATAAAGGCCCTCATGGGTTTTCAAAGAGAAGCAGTCTTGTCTCCGAGAACATAGACCCAGTTCCCCACTCCAGCATCCCGCAGCCCCATTCCATTTCTCTTGTTCTTTGCCATCAATCATCTGTGCCTTGCTCTTTCTCTCTGTCTCAACACTGCCTCTCTCTCACGCTCTCTCTCTCTCTCCCCCCTCTCTCTCTCATTCTCTCTCTCATTCTCTCTCTCCCTCTCTCTCTCTCTCTCTCTCTCTCTCTCTAACACACACACTCACACACACAGGCACATTTTCTATGTAGCAAGCCCAGAGTGTTGAGGTAATGACTTACACATGTCCCTATTAAGGACCTGGCATATGAAGGGGAACTTTTCCCACCCGTCCATAATTGATATTAATCCGTGCTCTTTGGTGTGGCTCGGGGGGAATGGGAGACGCAGACGTTAATGCATGTACAAAGAGTGAGACCACGCCAATGGCTTAAATGATGAAAATGAGACTGACACCCTCACTCCATAAGAAAGAATGGAGGGAAAAATGAATAAAACACTCCTTGGAGTGGAGTGGAAAAACATCTTAGGACAAAGCAGGATGAATCATACAAGACTCATAGATGCAGAAATGAATGAAACACTCTTGATTTGCTCTGAATAGAGACTGATTTACTTGAAGCACATCAGATTAACATAATCCAGCTATGTATCTTGTCACATGCAGAAGTAAATACAGTATATCTGCAGAGTGAGTATAATGGTGACCCCGTGGGGACCAAGGATGCGTGTGTGTGTGTGTGTGTGTGTGTGTGCGCGCGCACGCGTGCACGTACGTGTTTGCGTGTGTTATTCTATTGCAAGAATACTGCAAGGTGTAGTGAAATGAATTAACGTGACGAGGTTATTTTTGACAGAGTATTGCATCATTGTGTTTCTGTCATGCACACAAGCCCAGACAAACACACACACACACATACAGTACACACATAGACTGATACTATCCTAACTTAAAAGAAAAGTCCGTAGCAACAACCAATCTCTCATTACAACACGTTAATAGCATTACATTGTATGAAGGAGCAAGATTATGAATATTTTTGTGGACTGAACGGTATATTGATATGTAAATATGATTCAAAGCGTGGACTATCGACTGGGCGTCTTCTAGCGACAGCCCAATTACCATTTCTGTCGTCATGCTCGTGTGAGGACGCTCTTTCAGATACCGGTACCTTCTGAGTCTATGCAGACAACGCAGAAAACAATAACAAGAAAGTTGCGGGACTATACTGACAGCTAGTAAAGAGCGAACCACAACACTCACACCAATATATAGTAACCTATTGCTTGTGTTATAAAATATCTTTTGTTAATTCAAAATTAAATTAAGAAAAGACAAAGGAGTCATAGGAAACAGGCGAGCAACATGGCGCATATTCATACATTTACCACACATTTACAACATTACCATGTAGAAATGCAAACAGTTAACAGTTTACTTGTTTTTGGGCTGCTGAATTAAAATAAATGTTCTCATTGTTTTTAGGTTTTTGTGTTTTTTATATTGATATTACTCTGCAAGAAAGCCAGAAAAGCCTTTACCTAGATTCTGATTGGTGGAAACGCTAGCGATTTCCTTTACTTTTCGTTGCCGATTCAAAATTTGAATCGCTAGAAAAAGTTGATAGAACGTCGAGTGTCGGTTGATAGGAGCGGTCGCTCTAGCGGCTAAACCGAAGAGTCAACCAGCGACCTGGCGATTTATGTTGATAAGCAGTCGCTCCCACACGCAGCGAAAATCGCTGCGTTGTAGTTCTTATTAATGAATATTGTGGAAAGCATGTTAGCCTATGACTGCTGATGTCATATTTAAACAGTGAATGATTACATGAGATGTATGACCTATTCAGCAAAACAAATTGACAAATTATAATAGTACCAGTAGGTGGCTTTATATAAAATCATCGGGAAATTCTGTAAATATAAATGTAAATAAAAAATACTAAACATGTAATTAAATAGATGCAAAAATAATGTGTGACTCCTGGGGTGTACCGACCAACATTTTGAAGAAGAAAAAAAAAACGAACTGACTGGAGTTAAGTTAAACAGCTGCACAGACATCCAGTTGGCCTCTGTTAGCTAGACGCAGCACCATAATTAGAGGAAGGAGACGGCGTCCTACGGCGGACAGAGATAGTGGTGCTAATCAGTTGACGGCCTTTATACTTCGCTGTGTCTTAGCGTGTCTTTTGGCCATGCTCTTAATGATGCCACACTGCTGGAAGTCACGCTGTTTCAGTCTGTGTTGATTGGGGGGCTTTGCAGTGATGCCAAGACCACCCTGAGTCTCACTGGTATCCCAGGGAGACACCTCAAGCCATATAAGTGATGATCTGATGTCACAGGGGTCACACACACACAGATGTAGACTCATTAACAAATACTGTATGTGCATTCACACAGGCATTATGCACACGCTAACACACACGCACAACCCCACACGAAGGAGCAAACCCACACACCCTCTAACGCTGTCCTGTGGCTAACAGCACAGAATCGCCTCGCTTCACACTAAACCGCCGAGCACAAAGTGAGGGAGATGGATTAATGGATTCAAATGTGCATGCTTGTGTGTGTGTGTGTGTGTGTGTGTGTGTGAACGGTGATGTGGGGGAGCATGTACTTTGATGTGAGGAAGAGGGAGGAGAGTGTGTATGTATGAGTGTCTTGATGGAAAGAAAGAGAAAGAGGATATGTGCGCGTGTGCGTGCGTGTGTGTGTGTGTGTGTGTGTGCGCGTGCGTGTGAGTTTTGCAACCTTGACTTGAGGCCAAACCAAAAGAATAGACAGGTTGATGGTTTAAAACCGGAGGAATGGCATCATCGTATTAAAACGCAGTCACATCTAACCGCCAAAGGAAGGGTGAAGAGAACAGGCGAACAGACAGTGAGCTGAAGTGACCCCATTAGCATGGGAGCAATGTGCTGGTGTATATTCTCTCCAGCCCAGTGCTGGCTCTGGTTCCCTGGGTGGCCAGAGTGCAGCAGGGAACAGGTGCTCCGCTAAGGTGACTGAGGCACAGCGAACCGCTGAGGGTTTAACAGGGCGGCGCGAGGTAACCTCTAAACTGTGGGCTCTCCGCCAAGACCCGCCAGCCGCAGCCCCGTCTCGCTTCTCCTCCATTCGCATGGATCGTTTGCGGTGCCGAACACCTGTCACCCACCAGGCCTGGCTTCTCACACCTTTCCCCCGGGCGAGACAGCCCGGTCAGGACCACCGGTCACGGGTTAATAACTCACAGGTCCTTGGAGAGGCAGAGGGAAATTAGAACCAGATACTGGGGTATGACGTATAGCCCGACGGAGCTGAACGGCTGAAACAGCTAATCCATGTCCTGTTATGTTCAATACAGGGCTGTTAAAGTAGCATGTCTATCTGACATTCAACCCCCTTTGTTGTTTATCCTGTGTACTACAGACAATCATGCTGTTTGTGATTAACTTTCATATTTATTTTCTTTTGTCCACCAGCATAGAACATACTGATTTAGATAATTGGTGTTTTGTCTCGATTTGTCTCGATTTTGTACAAAAATGCCAGTTAGATCTCAGTCTCTCATTGGTGGACATCATGCAAGCACTTCCTGTGTGTGGTTGTGTGTGTTGTGTCCTATTGTTCCTCTGTGGGTCCCTCCATGGAGACATCTCTGAACAATTTCATAGCAAAGTGTTTTCGAATCAACGTATTTAGTATTGCGCAGTTTTTGGGAAACATCATTACAGAGCATAAAAAGAGATGAAAACTCTTTCACTTTTATATGTGTGTATGAATTTAATAACACTTTTAAAATATCCCGTCCTCCAGAAATAAAAAGTGGCTATGTAGCTTGGTTGTTAATACTTTTATAATGGTGTTGTTTTTCTTCACTCCGCCATTCCCACCTGTAGTGTTAGCATCTTGGCATGTTCACCCTTGCAGTAAGTCTCTTGGCTCATGTTCGGTAGAATGGTTGTTAGCCCAGCGCTTGCTTCTTAAATCGCTAATCACAGCTAGCGGCCCACCGCTACACAGTTAACCTCTGGGGGCACCAAGGGCCTATTCTCCTCCACATGCATATGGCCGTTGTGAGTGTTGGGCAACAGCCAGGGTGCCCTCTTGTGCCCGCTTTCCCGCCTGCCCGCTCGTCAATGTCAGCCCCATACCGAAGCGCGAGAGGCATTTGTATGCCAGTCATGTTTGGGATGGGGGCCTCTGGCCCTTTAAGGCTATGGGAAAGAGGGCATTTCTCCACTGAAACAGCCCCGTTTTCACACATTCCTGAGAGGAGGGCATATTGAGCTCATTATCATAGCTAACTACAATGGCTCTTTGTATGGGATATGGGATTTGGGAAGGTGCCAAATTGCTGCGGGTGCATGTGTAGATATACACGTGTGGATCTGGCCACATATTTTTGGTGAGTTAAAATGGATGGGCTCTTTAAAGACGTCTTGCATCCTAGTTTTTCGTGGATTGCTTTTGTGTAGGCAAACACATGTTTGAGCAGCCTGTGTTAACAACGGTTACTGTGCGCTTGGCATGTCTATGTCTGTGTGTGTGTGTGTGCGCGCGTGTGTGTGTAACAGTAATGGCGGTGGGGGGTGGGGGGTGTGTGTGTATTGTGTTACAGGGGAACACATTAGCAGTGAAGCACTCTGAATGTGACGGGCTGGTTTCGAAGCAGACATCGCCAGCCATCCCCCAACCAACACACACACACACACACACACACACACATGCACACTCATCAACGATTATCACACGCACAAACACACACACACACACACACGCAACATATCACCACAAAAAGAAAAGAAGAAAAAAAACGATGGCGGGTTTCAAATCAATTGGAATCTTCCTTCCCCAGTGACGCCAGGAAATAGGCCTCAGATGAAGAACCCATGTGAAATCCATCATGTTTTGCTGCCTATAGCCACTCAGGAGACCTACACACAGCCCCCCCTCCCTTATAGGAAGACAGTGCTCCTCTATCCTCCAGACTCAAATCGTCCTCTCCCTACATTGCATGTGGCCAAACAGACAAGGAAATGCAAAGGAAGAGGAGGGGTGGGGGGTTTTGGAGAGGAGGGGGGGGGGGGGGTTGTAGCTGGGAGAGCATCCCACCCAACAGATTATTCCTCTGCCGGGAAAAAGGTTAAAAGGGGCTGTCTTTCATCAGCGCCTCATCTTCAGCTCTGGTCTGCATAATTTATGGGCTTGTTACTGTAATCAAAAATTCTTATTTATTTGGGGGAGAAACTCAGAAAAGGCTGAGCTTGGTCTGCACACAAACAGTTTCCCGCGAGCCGGGGCCTTTTCATGTGAAATGAAATGCTGCTGTGGTGTCCCCTGGGGTGAGGAGATGCACACACACACACACACACACACACAACCACACACACACACGCACACACACACGCGCACGCGCACATGAACACACAAAGAGAAAACTCTTGGAGCCGTGTGTACAAATACAGTGTACAAATACAGCACAATATCTCAAACTTCCCTCTTCTACTCATGAATCCTAATGTGGACATGGCACTGACTGATTCATACACAAGCCGGAGCCCGTGTAAGCCTGCGTTTGCTGACGTTTACAGGCTATAGGACAGAGCTGTGCAACCGTAGCGGTCAACCTGCGGGTCTCTTTTCCCGCTTACGGTCAATTCGTCATTACAAGCATTTGGTAACAATTACAACAGAGAGACTAATTATTTGTTGACAGTTCGTGACTAGCATTAAAATGTCCGTTCATAGCTTCTATAGCAGATGGGCGTATTTATATAGCGCTTTTATCCAAAACTTTACAGTATTTCACCCAGTCACCCAGTCACTGACATTCACCCAGTCACACACACATTCATACACTGATGGTGATTGCTGCCATGCAAGGTGCGACCAACCACCAGGAACAATTAGGGGTTAGGCATCTTGCTCAAGGATGCTTACGTAGGTCAAGTAGGACAGCACTGGGGTTTGAAGACACAACCTTCCGGCTGGAAGTCCAACACCCAGCCCACTAGACCATCCTGCCCCCGATAACAACGATGACTCCCCGAGCAGAGTCACATCAGTATAGCTTGACATTTTGGTGTATATGTTATTCACTGTCAGACAATACCTTATTTGTACATTTTAAACCTGTGATTAACCACAATAGATGTAATGCTAATAACAACTAACTGAGAAGGCTGTGAACTACATTTCCCATAATGCTGGCATATTGGTGAGTCCTTAGTGTTGTAGACAGTGTTAGTCTGTACAGTCTTCTGACAGTGAACCTGATATGCAATTGCAATATGCATATTATGACGAACCAAAGGCTTCAGAATATACAGATGTGGTATCATCTCACATACTGTTGAATAAAGCTGCTGTCGGTTCAATTTGAGCTATATAAAAATAAGGAAAGATTTAGCTAAATCACTAATCCAAAAACCCACCCATTCCTCCTCTGCTCTCTCCCTCTGCAGACCGTTGGTCTGCCGTTGCAAAGCATGTGGACAAACCTGTTGTAACTGTATGCACAGGAAAGGTAGATTCAACAGACCAATCAGGGCAAAGAGTGTGGGAGAGAGAGAGAGAGAGAGAGAGAGAGAGAGAGAGAGAGAGGCGACTGTTCTGGTGAAATCTCCTGGTAGCTTGCAAAATCTAAATATGACATATCAACCGCAGCAGATATTCTCACAGGGCATTTAACCTACTGATAGCTGACGGATGTCTATGGCATTTATAACAAATTACACTAGATTTATAGCTCTAAATTCCTACCTACAGCACCTTTAACTCATTAACCTAATAGTCTAGCCATAGTTTTCTACTTAAGCACATATTTCTGCTATGGGAGATGAGGTGGGAATTTATGCTAGGTACTAATGAGAGCAACACTTAGGCTTGCTATGCTCTGTCATTATGGATCTGGAATGGTGTGTGTGTGTGTGTGTGTGTGTGTGTGTGTGTGTGTGTGTGCGCTTATCCTACATGCATTGATGTAGTATCACCTTGTAAATGTGCAGGTGCGTGTTTGCGTGTTTGTGTACAGTTTGCATACTTGGCATGTGGTTGCCAACGAGGAGTGGCTCCCCAAGAGATGAACAACACGACCCACTCACACCAATGGAATCCTCCGGGAATGAAACCGCAGGCTTAAAATACTGCCCTCTCCGTCACTGAAGTGAAGCAGGGCGGCCACAGTCACCTGACGTGCAGTATATTACGTGATTCAGCAGGAACTCACTCACCTCATCAACACGCGACCCGTTACGACGTTCTGGATAATACGGCCTCGCTCGCCCGCAGAACCACCGGTGACCAGGCCCGGTGGTTCAGGGTAGTGGAGAAGTGGTGGTCGGGGGAGAGGGAGAAGGAAGCTGGGTGACGATCTCCACGTCTGGCCACAACACATTCCTTCCCCACCCACTAGTTCTCCACCCTGTGGTCTGGAGGCACTCGTGTGTGCACCGTAGCCTGTGAGATCCCAGCAGTCAGCCGGGCACACTGGCAGAGCACGAATAACCCAATACTGTTGTTTACCTAAATGTGGATATGCAAACCAGACTAGCAGGTACTAATACCATGCCTTTTCAATTGACACAACAAAAGCACGCATGGGCAATTAATGCAGTCTGAATGTGTCCTGCATGCAGTCAGCGTGCCTATAGAGCCAGGAAGTGTAACGTTGCGCTCTCCGCAGGCCCGGCGAGAAGACAGAACGAGCCGGTGATCCGCTGTGCCTCTGCGTCAGCGCCCTCACTGTGAGAGCATGGTCCTCTGGCCCCTACCAGATGTGAGGTGCTAGGCTTACCTGAAGGTGACAGTCCCAGCGGTGGACCAAGGCAAGGTTAGGGGCGCATGTTTTGCACTGTGCTGGGGACTGCTCGCTGAAACAAACGAGTTTGGAGCCAGAGATGTAAAGACAGACAGCAAGGAGATAAAGGAACTGAGAAAATCCTTTGAGCAGCGTGCGTCTTTTATTTGGCAACACTTCAAATGTAGCCAGTTAACCGTGTCTAGACGAGACAATTCTCAAAGCAGCGTTTTCTTTTTTTTTACAGAAGTATATAAAAGCAATTTACTGTAAAAGCATAAGACAGATGTGTCTTTTAGTATCCTACCACATTCTCTCCATTTCTCTTCCACGAGGAAGATGAGTTCGTCAGATTCCTTCCTTCTACCTCGTATTGCCTGTATCTTTACCCAGCTTTGCTGCTCTGCTGTACTCTTCTATGCGCTCTTATTTATCGCAGGTTGAAGATTAGATGATATTAGACTTTTTAATTGTAGATCACTGGTGCCTGGACTTTGGTAGACAGGTTATAAAATGACTTGTTTGTCATTCTGCAGTCACAGACCTGCAGGCCCAAAATATATTTTGTGCTGACTGCTGACCCATCTAGAACAAGGGCCATGTCATTTGGAAATTATGGTGTTCCTTAAAGGCATGCTAAGTATGATTATTACCTACCCTGAAGACTGCAAGGAGCGATGCTTATCATCGCTGCGCGGATATAATTGAAAGTTAGCGCCTAGTCTACTCTTGAAGGCAGACGCCTCGATTGTGCTATGCTACCCGCATAACTCCACATCTCTGCCCAAGTTCATAGTATTTTCAAACACAATTGTATAGGTGTGTGTGGGGGATGGGTAGAGAACAGTGTGCTTATAGGTCTTTGTAAGAAGGCGCTCGGAGTTTCAAACCAAACAAATGTTTTAGTAATGCTGCATCCAAACATAAGGGAACTCGCCACAAATCAAAGAACGTTCCATTAGGAACCTCTTTACAAAGTCGGTAAACAACACTGCGATTTTGTTACTGCGATTCTATTTCCGTGCCGGCTTCCTCCAGCCAAACCTCCCGAATACGCAGCAGCATATGACACAGTTCCACCGCTATGCACTGCTACATTCAGGTTCCTTCAGTTCACTTCCAGTGCCTCCGATCGCGTGCGTGCCTGTTCCCATTATTCACAGCGGTGGGAGAGCAGACCAGCAGGCCACAGGCGGTCCCTCTCCCTGCCGCCCGTCCCCTCCATGGGTCCGAGCCAGCCTGTGGAATCCGAGGCTGCTCCTGATGAAGGGGTACGACTGTGGCTCCGGGGGGGGAGTGTCTGGAACCAGCTCCGTGTGGTCGTCCACACACGGAGCTCATGGCGGTGGGGAAGATCAGGACATGACTCTCTGGGACAACCCAACGGGAGGAGGGGAGGGAAGCGGAGCGATGATGGAGGGTGGGTGCCTGTCTCCTGCCTGTCTGGCACACTGGGGGTTAATCCACCCTCCTACCAGCCCTGGCAACGCACCAGTGTTGGGCGGTAATTGATTCTCTCTGTGCCATTAGTCTCTGAGACAAAGATGCGCCAACAAGAGGGGGTGCTGTCACTTAGAGCCTGGCGCTATGCCCAGCAAACACACTCCAAACCAACGCGCGCTCGCACAGGCACACGCGAGAGGGATCTACGCCTTCGTAACGTCGACACACGCTCTCTCTTCTTCACCCAGATTCATGGTATCATATCAGCAGTCAAGGTCTGCTGAAGCTAGGTGCAGCCCACCGCGTTGGCACATCTGCACAACACGGAACAGTGTTGCAAACACGGTTAAGCGTGGTCCTCCACGCCTTGTGCAGGGGAATACAAATGAGTCATCCTCTACACATGTCGAAGGTGACAGCACGCTGTAACCGCTGCTTGCGTTTACATTTACGCCGTTATGTTTTCATCAGCCACTCGGTGTTACAGGTAAAACGAATGCAAGCGCGCCTGCGCAAACATGCAAAACGCACACGTAGAAATGCGAGACACAGCTCACCACCGCCACAGAAGAAGAAGAATAAGAAGAGCAGGGCATTGCTTTATCTCATTAGAGTTAATGAGAGGCTGCAGCCTGGCCTGTCTTGAGCCTGTCCTGTCTGGCAGTAATGTGATACGGAAGGCTGGGATGTGAGCCCAAGGCCTCATCACCATCACTAGCACCATGGGCCTCATCAGCACCCATGCTGTCAGCATTAGTGTTGCTATATCACCCAATGCTCGTCAATAGTGTTATAACACTCCTATTTAGTGTTGCTATATCACCCAATGCTCGTCAATAGTGTTATAACACTCCTATTTAGTGTTGCTATATCACCCAATGC
>JAODUH010000003.1:1545548-1565431 GCA_027564835.1 Typhlichthys subterraneus | reverse complement strand
TCGTCAATAATGTTATAACACTCCTATTTAGTGTTGCTATATCACCCGATGCTCATTAATAATGTTATAACACTCCTATTTAGTGTTGCCGTCACCTAGTGCTCGTAAATACTGCTACATAACACTTCCCTACAGCGTTACAATCGACAGCGGTAATGTCCATATTTAGTGTCACAGTCACCCAGTGCTAGGCAATACTGTTACCTTCATGTTCATCTTAACTGTCTCATTTACCCGTGCTAATCAATACGGTTAGATGATAATGTCTCTTTACTCTTGCTATCACCCAATGCTTGTACAGCATGCTTGAACCTCCTCTTTAGCGCTAATATCACCCAGTGGGGAAATTGTCATGACGTGCATCAACTATTGTACGCTGTCACCGTGGCAACCCTCCTTTGTTGTCCTCTTCTTCAGTGTGCTGTTTGTCATCACCATGGCCACGGTGTTGCTACCTGCCTCGCCCAGAGGAGAAGGGGGGGAGGGAGAGAGAGAGAGAGAGAGAGAGAACAATACAGTAGCTTCGACACAGACGTATACAGTATATACAGTGCATGCACATAACTGTACAAACACAAACATACACATGCACTGAGCGTACATATACATGTGCCACTAAGACTCTCACTGACTGCTAATGAACCAAATGAAGCCTCGGCCTAACTGAGACAAAGGCCTTGTCCGCCTGTCAGTTAGGAGCTGTCTGATTAGAAGACATACAGTATATCATCATACCATCTCAACAGCACATACTGTAACGCCCTGCCTCCGGACGATGACAGCAGGTGGGTGCAAGTCCACGTGACCTGTGGGTCCCGTGGGGTTACCAGCAACGACGGTACAGCGACGGCGTTACAGCGATGGCGCCCATCCGTCCGTCTGAGGGATGGCGCTATCTGTGCTCTTTGTGCTCGGCTGCATTCTGCTCGCTTCTGAAGGCCCCCGCTGCACTACCTCCACGCTCATTTATGAGCCTGTAATTAATTGGAGCCTCTACTTTTTCATCAATTTTTGTTTGGCTGTTGACCGACGTGCGGTCCTCTCACGCTCTCCTCCTCAGGTCGGCACGGCAGCCTAATTAAGACTCCAGAGGACGGCTAATTGCCGTTGCGTGCCTCTCGGCGGAGCAAGAGAGCCTTCTCTCCCGGCGCTGCCCGGAAAAAGCGCCCAAGCGCTGAATTAAAAGGGGGGGCTTATGTAAGCTTGCGGTCCGACTATTAAACCCCAGCTAACTTTTCTTGTGAGGAACTGCCACTTGATTTAATGGGCCTCATTAAAAGTGCACATCACATAGATCCAGACCACTCTCTCTCGCTCTCTCCGGCTTCGCACGACAACGGCATAACCATTCCCCTCCTCCACGGCTTCAAAAACCTGCTCTTAAAAATGGGAGGGGAACTACAGTAGGCTAGTGCTCCTGCGGTGCTATTAAAATTGGCTGCAGTACCCTGTCAATGAACAGATTCCCATCATTTGTCTTTCTCTGACAAGGTGCAGGGCGGAGCAACTTAGGAAATATATGGCAGTAAGCAACTGCGCGTTATTTATTGTGAGAGGCGCATGGAGGAATTTGGAGCTGCATTCAAAAAATTGATGATCCCTTTCAAAAGCAGACATTTTTTTTTTCCATTAAAAGAACCCGACCGTTCACGCCTTTCCCGCCAGTGGGTGAAGAACAAACCCACAAGACAAACTCTCATAGGCTCTCATCGGCCAATGGTTTATCAGCTAGAATGTGAACCATAACTTGTCAAACACTAAATATTTATTTGTATTCATTCACTTTTTTGTACAATATTTTATTGTATTGCAAAAGACAACATCTATAGCCATTGTGAGCCAACCATGAAATGAGAAAATGAGCACTTCTCAATATACAAATGTAGAAGTGTATCAACCTAAATATACTGGACAAGCCCCCATCAGTTAAATTCACAGGTCACAAGTGTTTTCGATCTAAATAACCTGAAGCTAAAACTCCCACACATTTTAGACTCACTCTACACGTAAACTGAATGCAAGGAAGTAATATAGGTCATAGATTATAGGAGCTCTCTCTTTTTATTGAAATAAAAAGAAGATATAGCAACATTTTTTACAACACAGATTTGAGTTCAGAACAGTGAAAGGCCGATTACTACAATTTATACCCTTGAAACATCCGTTCTCTTCAAACACACACACACTCATGGTTGAGAAAAGGCTCTATAGAGAAGAGAGGAGAGGAGAGAGAGAACAACAGAAAAACACATCAGGAAGAGGCTGAAAATGAGTCCAACTCATGCATAACTTCAAACACTCCATCTTCAAAGTTGTATACCATTAAAAACCAAGCCCACTCTCTAGTTTAGGGTACAACATCAAATAAAGTCCAGCATCGAGGGGGCCTGTGCCTAGCTTGCTCCCCATACCATATCCATCCCGCTAGTCCCCCCCTTCCCCCTTCCCCCCTCCCCGTCCCACACATACACACACACACACACACAGACACAACATGGACACACCCTTCTCCTTTGGGTATTTCTTCCCACAGAGCAAACTTCAATTGCAAATCGCTCTGCATTCTGGGTAGGGGGCGGGGCCCCAGGAGCAGGTGGTGGTGACAAACATAATGACGCTGGCAGAGAGAGAATACAGACAATAAAAAATTCTCCCCGGTGCCGACCCCTTGGTGCCGACGTGTAAAGGCCTACGCAATGATACATACAGTAGAACTACTTTCCGATTGCTTATGTTACGTAAGCCTGATGACTGTGGATGGAGTATAATAGCAAAATCATTAAAATGTGGCTTCAGTCATTCATAATTGATGGCAGTGCATAATATCTCAATTATATTTCACTGTATCACATTTCATCTGAAAGACACCATTTCCTATCATGATTAGGAAAAGCATCCACCATTTACAGCCTCCTATACTTTCAGCTTCACTCTTGATGGAAGAGGGGTTGGCGGTCGGTCTAGGAAGATACCTTGTAGATGTAACTACTGTATGTACAGTACAGGGTTCTTTCTGAAGATCCAACCCAATGACACAACACCTGGTGTCTCCAAGTCTTTGCTTGACTTTTAAACCTCTTCCCATACGCTCCCCAACAAAATTCACGAATATACTGATAAACACGTACAAAATCCCGCCCCCGCACTTAAACAGAAAAAAGCTCTTCAGAAACGCACCTTTCCACCCACATATGTTGACATACGCTCATGAACAAACCGATAATGTTCCATCAAAGCTTATAGCTTCCCATTAAACCGCGGAGACGCGCGCAGCGGCTGCACGCTCGCGGAGTTAACGCCCACGCACTCGCGAATGGCACGCCTCTCCATCACCGCGCGCCCCATTCAATTACACCTGGCTAATTGTTAAGATGTTGACACGCTGCCATTCAGCCTCACAAAGACAATTAGGACGCGTATCTTTCACATTGAACATAGAACATAACTATAGGCTGTAGCTTAGCACACGCGTCTGATCTCTGCGTTTAATCAGGGAATCAATTATTTAAACATCCGCTTTTGACGAAGACAGCTTATAAGGCATAAATGACAGGTTCTCTCACTCTCCCTGTGTTACTCCCTATAATGCACGCTTGTGCGCACGCACACACACACGAACGCAGTCACGCACGCGCACACACACACACACACACACGCAGCCATGCATACACACGCACTGTACACAGTACACAGCGCACACTTTGCCTGAAGGATTTTAATTTGAGCTGCAGACTCCAGTGTCATAGTGAATGATATTAAAAGTCGTATCATGAATAAATCAGGAGACAGAGGACTCACCTCAGCAATGTGACAGATAAGTAAAGGGAAACCGAACACTGAAGAGACAGGGAGATGGAGGGAGAGACAGAGAAAGAGAGGAAATATTCAGGACACATCAGGCAGTAGAATAAACTGGAAGACAGACACAAATAAACAGGCCTGCAAGAGAACAACAGCACATGTAGGCCATTATATAATGGCAGTTCCTAGCTTGTGAGGCAGTAAATATAGCATTGTTGAATGTAATGTGTATAGCCTACCTTAATATTGTACCTAATAAATGGTGGCTTTGTGTTTTGTGATGCGTTCTAATTACAGTAATTGTGGGTTTCATATGAACTAACGTAAACCCTGATATAAATAAATAAAATCAGTTTTTTTTTCAATGCTCAACCGATCTGGTTAAGGTATTTCCAGTGCTACCATTCAATAGCTGGTTTAAAAACATTCTCGCTTTCTTGACTTTAGCAAAAAAAAAAAAACTTAAAGAGACCCTTGTTTTCTTTATGCAAAAAAGCAATACTGATGTTGACAGTGGATTTGACTCAAAGGCAATCACCTTCATTTTTTACATGCTTGCCTTCCTCTGAGCAATTAATCTCATTTTCCTTTGGATATTCTGTTGATGAATTATGAGTTTCCGTTCGTTGGTTTCTACTGGGTTCCTCTATTCATTCCATTACATCGCTGCTGGAAACACTCCATACTTGTACAGTTTTTCATATTTTTTTCCTTGTGAAACACAGGCTGTTTTGAACAGCAAATTTAATTAAATCAAATTATTTAATTTAGGTTAAATCGCTATCAAACCTCTTTAGAGAACAGCAACTATTAGGGTCTTTTTACACCTATGAAATAATAATTACTATTAAAGGTTACTTTAATGAAGGGGTCTCAATTTACCCACACAGGCTAGTCCAGTCTGTTAGGAAATTACATTTCTGGCATCCCACATTTAAAATATATTAATAATTCTGTCCCACAAATAATGTTTTCAGAGAAAAGGCATTTTTCATCAGTCAGCTTGTCTAACTTGCAGAGAAAGAACCATACACACCTTACAACATTATCACATGCATTGTTTAAATAACTTCCCTTCCAATCAAAGTAACTGTTTAATAGCAACATGAAATAACTGTTTAATAGCAATAGAAGTGAAAGTGTGTGAAGAACGATAGGAAGACAACATGGCTTATAACCCCCCACCCCCCCACCCGACTCCTTTCCTTTACCCCTTTAATATATAGACAGAACCAACCACAGTCAGAACCAAACACAGACAGAACAAACACAGACAGAGCCATTCATCGGGGCTGGCAGGTCAAATGAACAGTGTTTCTGCATAGTGGTGTGTGGGCAGTGTGGTGGGGGCCAGTGCACACCCTGACACGTTCCCTTAGCGGCCCAGCAATCACAAGTGCAGAATGGCACTGTGCACCTTCTCTGCACACATCTACATGGAGGGCACGTATGCGTGTGTTTGTGTGTGGATTTGGTGCACAGTGAAGGATGCTAGCACGCGTTTGTAGCCGTTTAAGATCGAATCAGCAGGAGTGCTGCTTTTGCCCGGCACGTTTCTGCTTGCCTGTTTTGGGTCACCCCTAACTTCAAATACTGAGGTTGTGTTGGTGACGGTGGGTTAATCCAACCCTCAGGCGACGCATCAAACTTTCAGATCAGAGAATCAATAATTCAGTCGAGGCTTGTCAGGATCCATCACCCAAACAACCACACGACACTCGCACAGAGGTGATTTACGGCCTCATACCACGCACACGCACACAGACATGCACACATGCATGTTGTAATCACATCATGAAACGTCATACTCCATTACAAGTGGCGCAGGCAAATATGCTTAATGTCCGTGTGTGTGTGTGTGTGCACGTGTGTGTGTGCGTGTGTGTTTGTGTGAGTGTGCGTGTGAGTGTGCGTGTACATGTGCGTAAAATAAAATCTAACAAACACACGTGAAATCTTTCTCTTCGACTCACAACCAAACAAAGGTGCGAGTGAAACACTTTTGCTCTCAGCATACCCGTTGCATTTTGATTCAGTACAGTAGGCATCTGAAAGCCCAAATCCTCATTCTTGACAATGGTGCGTCATAGATATACTGCTGTGCCTCTGATGTGCCTGCCAGTTGAAGCATAGCCCTACTTTAATATGGCCACACCGCCCGCCGTTGTAAATCCCAGCAAATCAGACAAAAGAAAACACAGCAACAAACCCGTGTCTGTTTGGCGTGCGTGTGGGGGAGGAAGGCAGTAGGGGGTAAGAGAAATTGAGGGATATTTCAGCACGTGGGTGTAAAATGGCTATCAGAGGTGACTTTAAGTGGGATCAACTGAACGCACAAACACACTGGCACACAGAAACACACAAACAAATGGTTTTAGTGAAGCACTCTCTCGCTCTCTCTGGGGCTCGCTCCACCCCAGACGCAAAGCATTAACTCGTGTGGACAGTAAAACTAAGCAGCAACCAACCAGCAGGTGTGTGTGTGTGTGTGTGTGTGTGTGTGTGTGTGTGCGTGCGTGTCTGTGTGTGTGTGTGTGTGTGTGTGGCAGTCATAAAGAGAAATTGCTGACTTTCAGACAGGTTTTCCTGGAGCTCTGTTAGTCCTGCTGGCCCACTAACCTTCCAGTTCAACTTCACAATGACCTGTATGCGCGCATGTGTGTGCCCGGGCACGTGTGTGTGCGCATGTACGTGCACCTTTCCCCATAGGTGTTGTCTGGCCTCTGCCCCCACTACGACCCATCTGACCCCCTGCAGTGCTCAAAGCTGCTTCACCTGTCTGAATTCACGACAGAGAAACAGAGCGAAGAGAGAGAGAGAGAGAGAGAGAGAGAGAGGCAGTCAGATAAAGCGCTAAAAGGACGAAGCCGAGGAGGAGAGGGGAGAGGAGAGGAGATTGCACGAGGCTCTTGCTTCCTGTGTTCATCTATATTTCACAGCACTTTCAATTAGCGCCGCTGTGGTTGAAGAGAGAGAGGGGGAGAGAGGGAGAGAGAGAGAGAGAGAGAGAGAGAGAGAGAGTGTGGAGTGTGTGTGTGAGGGAGCGACGAGTGCTGAGAAGAGTGTGTTCTCTGTGGACCTGCTCCAGGTAATGGCCTCTTCTAGTCTAGCCTGGCTCATGTCTGTGCAGTGTGTGTGTGTGAATGCAGAAGGTCAGTGGTGAACAGACAAACCATGGGTTTACTTCAGCCAAGCTCGAAATCAGCTGATTGGAATTCTAACAAATATCTAGCTAGGGAAATTAAACTAATTAGTGAAAGCTGGTTTGGCACAAAATTGTCAAACTTTTGGAGCTACGACCCCCAAAATGAAGTTGCTCATAAACCACTTGCATAAAATACATTATTATTCAAACAACCATGTTCGCTGTATTCTTATGTACTTCACAAGTTCATAGGTTCTAATAAAAGTAGATTTCTTTTAATCATCTTGCGCCCTTTTAAATTAATTATCCCATAACCCACAGGGAGGTCCCCACCTACACTGTGAAAATAATTTAAATGCATGGTATTTCTACCTTTTCAACGGGGTATGTTGACTGGATGGAGTAGGTGGTATAATACTCGCTGCCTAGAGTTGTTTTTGTTCTTGTGTGTGTAGGTGTGTGTTCGTGTGTGCTTGTGTGTGAGACAAATCTGGTAGCTCCGGCTTCTGTGAGTCCAGGCCTACAGATAACAGTGGGACAAAAGGCCCCAGGCCTAACCCCAAGCTAGACAACCCCGTAGCCATATGCTCTTCTAGCTAGCTAGCTAGCTAGTGTGCTTTAGCCACTGTATTAGCTGCATGAATGGCTCCAGTGTGACATTTGGACTGTCAGCAGAAGTGTCAGTGCTTCGTCATCGCAACCCATCCAACGTCAGGCCGAGTCAAACCCCGGGGCCGCAGAAGATGAGCGCTAAAGAGCTCCAACAGCCTCGGGCCCTGGTGAGCATTTTGATGTCAAACATGGCGACGTTATACGACGTTATATGATAGCAGCCCTGCATACAATTCTTAAAAAATAAAAAATACAACAAAAGTGTGCCACAGGGCCCGGCGCAGAAGACGTGACCTCGGGGAGCAGTGAGGAGTGACGCGTACGTAAATTAATTAACGCCTGGGGAGGGGAGGGCAGGGGGGTGTCGAGGTACCTTTTCTGCTCGGGGGGGGGGGGGGTGCAGTGCGGAGCAGAGCAGACCACATCAGCAACCCTTCCCCCTGAAACACTGAAGCCGGGTCTACCACCCTGCATGACCTGGCGGCCGAGCCGCGGCGGTTAGCAGCGTATGAAAGCGTAATGAGGTGTCTGCCGTCTGGCTGGGCGTACCGCGGCCTCTGTTTCAAGTCAGCCCGAGCTGCGCCGGGCGGACTGTCATATGATAGCAACAACTGTCGAGAATTGGTCCTGAAAAATATGAGAGTAGAGAGAGGCAGGTACTGTATAGGGTGGGGGGGTGATGATTGCACTGTGATAGATGCAGTCTACCTGCCATGCAACCAATCCAGCTGGCCTCCCTCCACCTCCACTACCCCCCCCCCCCCCCCCTTACCCTCCTCTTCATTCTATAGTGATTGGCTGCCTCCGAGGTCCTTTGGAACTTTGGGTTTTAATTGTAATTACACGGCAAAGAAGCACGATTCCTTCGTGATGTTTTGTCTTCTCAAATTACCTCGTTACATTGTGCGCGACAAGATGCACTTAAAGTTTCACTCCGCAATTCCGTTATAGCACCGGCATCAGACCAAGCTTTTGGTATTATGGAGGAGGGGAAGGGAGGGGGGGGCAATGTCATCTGAATGATGTGCTGAAAATATAATGTACTGTTGATGTCTGTGTAATGACCACATGGCCCACATTGCACCTGTACGTAGTGACTACGTTTTTAATTACACAGCCATCCTTTAAAATAAGAGACAGTAGACAGTGAGAGCTGCTAACGCTACCCATGTTTACCCCATTTGTTCTGAGCTACTCCTTGGCTAACACACATTCCTCTCGCATCATCACACATGGTGCTTCATTGATCTGTTTTCTAGGCGTTTCAGCATCTCCACACGGAGTCAAAAGGAGAACTCCCTCGGGCTGTACAGAGTGTGGCCAGATGTATAGGATTGCGTTGAGTTCTGCAAGTCTTGCAAGCTACAGTAAATATTAATTATTTGTATGTATCATAAATGATGTACGCCGATAAACCTGTGAGGTAAATATATTGTAACTGGGGGTACCCAGGTAGACATTGGTATTTGGAGGCAAATTTATTCCAACTTGAGAGTTTGTGGCGGAATGATGATGGAATGATGGAGCTCATTGTTCTGTGACTCATATGAACAGAACAAGGTCCTTACCTACCCAATGTTCCCATTAGTTAAAACCATTCCAGCCAGCTGTAGACATGTATAGTATTATATAAATCTCCTCCTCAACTCTGCAGCATACCTTAATATTAACTTCTCCCATCCTAAACAATATTTACAACTATCATTCATGTTGGCTGTTGCTGTTTCGCATTAACATACCAAACAAACAACAAATGTTGAGCATCGCTTTAAGAGCAGAGTCAACTCAAAGTCCATACCTTGAATGAAGGTTAATTCAGCCAATCAAGGAAAACAACAAACACTGGACCTTGAATTAATTCCATTATCCTTAAAACAATAATTAGGTTTTGACGAAGATATTAAAATCCCTAGCGTCACTGCCGACGGTGACGCACCACCCCCCCAACTCTTCGATTGAAGCGTATGTTAAAATACATGTGTGGTTGCTATTATTATACACGCCTGGATCGCCAAGGCTCTCAGCTAGCAATATAATCTAACAAGCAGTGCTCAAATTAAACTATTTCTCAAAGTCAACCCGATTAAAACCAATATCGCATATTTGCGTGTGTAAATATTGCGTGTGCACGTTGACGCGCAGGTAAATAGCACTTTTCTTTTAATATTAGGCAATATAAAATCACACACCATCGTAAAGAGCGCAATCGCGTCGTTCTAGTCATCGTCACTGCTTTCAAATACCAGCACGACTGGCAAAAACATCTTATAAAGATCGCGACATGAGTATTAGAATTAGAATTAGAAATAGCACACTTTACCTGTGATGAATTAGTTGAGAAAGCTGGCCTCGAATCGACTGATAAATGCCTTTTATATTTAAATGATATTCCATGAAGAAAAGGATTTCAAGAACATCTTACTGATCGTCCATTTTGAATACATCCCGTCGATGTAGAGGGGCGATTCTTTTGGGGCTGTAGTTCTTTGAGAGGACGCCGGCATGTTACAGCCAAACATACAGTCTGCGAAAGACTACACTGACCATAAAACCACATCTCCCTTCTTCTCTGGATTGAAGCAAACATTTTAAGGGTCACTTGTCAAATTTGGCCAATCACAGCTCTTTCCATTGAGTAGGAATTATTAGTTACGTCATCATTCGCCCCAAACACGTCTGGAGTGGAATAATGAAAGTGAGGAATAATGAAACCTTTGGGCTCAGACTGTAGATTAGTACATATATTAATAAAATAATATATATAAGCACATATGAGTATACTTATTGATTCATATGTGCAAATATAAGTCCACACACATTTCAAAATTTCTGACATTCATAATAAAACCCATAAGTATTTTGATATGTTCACTCACAATTCCCTAATACTTGACAAATATATTCATCAGATGTTAAACTGTAGTCATATAGTGTAAAAGAGCTGTAGATGCCTAATTCCAACAAAGTATTGATCTAGATGTCAGGCAAAAATGAAAAAAAAAAAGTATTTATGCTGTTTTTGAGCTTCATTTACTAAATAGCAGTGTCACCCACATGGCGTTTTTAACCTGAGTTGAAATCTCACGTGTTTCTTACAGTTGAAACCAGTACCAAAATTACATATGTGAGACTTACAGGCTTCATTTTACACCAATTAATGTACTGTATGAGCATGCTTTTATGAGAAAAAAAAAACTTATCTAAGGAGCTAGTGATGAAGAGGACTATTAGGTGCGGTAAAGTTATTGCAATACCGCTCCCGCTGCTCCGATTCTCCGGCCAATCTTCCGCTCCAATGTCCCCTCACTCACGAACAAGACCCCGAGGTACTTGAACTCCTTCACTTGGGGTAAGGACTCATTCCCCACCTGGAGTAGGCACTCCATCGGTTTCCTGCTATGGCTCTATGAAACCTAAATTACTGTTTACCTAAAAGTTGGTCAAGATCAACAAGTAAAACACAATTTGCAGACAATACTGTATCTGTTACCTGCAGATTGAAGTCATTGTCTGACGCTGGTACTTATCCCTACTCGAGCCATAATTACTGTCAACCATATACCAACACATAAAGAATGAGTGACAATGATAATTAACATGCATGCATCACATACACATTTTTCTATTTTTCCTTCCTTATGTGCACGCGCTAGCGCACACACGCACACAAATTGCAATAATCCACCTCGATCGTGTCAACGCTGTGTTCAGTTTGAGAGATTGTCACTCGTGCTAATTACTGTTTAAGATAATCAGTCTGAGAGTCTGGTGCTACAACTCTCTACCATCCCATGGCGTAGTGGGGAATGAGAGGTTTAATCTATGGCTGGATCAGCGCTATCGGGGCGGTGGGGGAGGAAAGCGAGAGAGTGGGCCGGGGGTGGTGCGGGCTGTCGGGGGTGGAATTGAGAAGGAATTTGGGCATCTTAACAAACTCGCTTAATTACGTTCTCTCTCCTCTGGTGGTGGCAGGCGTAAATGCCAGTCCCCAGGGAGCCTCTGATCCACTTTCTGATCTGCGGAATTCACAGCCGAGCCGCTGATCAAAAAGACAGAGCGGCCTAGATGCTTCAAACACCCGGGACCTTTTTTTTTCTTCTCTTTTTTTAGTGCGGGACTAGTCGCTTGTCGTTGAACGGAAGTTTGAATTGTTGAAATCCATGCTTTGGAAGATTAAAACAAAAACTTATTCTGTTTAAAAGAGAAGGAACATTAGAAAAACTGATTTTAGGAGAGAAAAAGAGAACATTGAATACATAATTAGAATTTTCGCGCAACGCGCTCAGGGCGTTCGTCCCGTTATAGGAGGAATAATTCATAGGAGATGACCTCCACCTACGCTCTCGCTTTTCTAATATACCAGGCGTAGCTTTGATGTTCGCCATCACCTTCCTCCCAAGGGACACTTTGCTACCCAACAGGACCCGATATAGGTACAGCCAAGAGCCCCCACACTAAAATACAGCTTTTTTGGTTTTGTTTTTAAATACATTTGGTTATTCACCTTGACCAGCTAACCATGCAAAGTGGTTATGTTGTGTGCAAGCACCCCACCCACGTGCACCAGCAGCACTGAAATGTGCTGCTGGTGGTATGTTAATATATTTTTGTTAATTTTCAGTTCAGTTCAGTAGATAACCATGCAAATGTAAAAATAAAAATAAAAGGTTAGGATGTTGTAATTTGACAGACAATCTTTGACTAGACTACAATGACCACATTTCTTCTAATCATGACCCCTGTAAAAGCACCATGGTGTTCCTTGACCCACAGTTTGGGAACCACTGCCTTAAAAAAACACTAACATTTTTATTTTCTTTAGTGTCTCACATTCATCCTTATAATAGGCTTATTTGTTTCAAAATACCGATACCACAGAACTGAGGAAATAAGACCAAAAATATGTTTAATTGCAGGTGTCTTTTTTTTCCTGTGACTATTTTAACATTTGGCTATATGTGCTCATCTGATTTCCATAGGAGTAGTCTATGGCACCAATACATTAACCCTGTGCTGTTTATATGTAGCAACCATTGGGTCAGGTGTCATGAATAACACTTGACTCCTCCATGGATAGAGACTGTCCTGTCAAATAATAACCAAATACAGCTGCTAAGTGCAACACTGTGTCCCAAGCATATGCAGGTTACTTATCTCTATTTCGTTTCAATACATTCACACATATAGCTTAGAATATCTAGCGGTGCCTGTAATTGAATGGCGTCAGTACCGACCTACAAATACTTATGTTTGATTAAAAAGAAATCCCACATAATATTCAGTGGAATATTGGAGCATCTCTGAATAAGCAGGGGAAAATGTATTTGTGAGAAAGGTGCATTAGGATGCCAGGGCTGTAAATACATGCGAGAGAATGAGGGAGAGAGAGAGAGAGAGAGAGAGAGAGAGAGAGAGAGAGAGAATGAGGGAGACAGACAGACAGAGGAGAGAGGAGTGTAGGTTTTTAAGTTGCTGTCACAGGGCTGTCACACTGTCTGTCAGAATAGATCCATCACGGCGCTGACACGTCAGACTCCACATTAGCATGGCGTGCTAGAAGCCCATCCTCATTATGCATTCTGTTTAAGACTAACCTTCCCCTCCGCCGTATGAACTAACCCAGGCATCTGAGGCATTTTGATAGAATGGCTCGGTGCGCAGAGTGATGGAGAGGAGTTAGTTATTCCTGAGAGGTAGGTGGGGTGTCTGGCGGCCATCTTCCCAGGTGTACAGAGATCAGCCATCTTGTCAACGGCACATTGCTGAATGTCGCTAGTCTCTCTCGTTCTCTTCTTTCTCTCGCTCGGTCTCCACCACCCTGCCACAGAGGTAATGAGGACATCTAAATGTGTGCGAGTGAGTTTTGGATGTGTGTGTGTGTCTGAGAGGTGTGTGAGGTTAGGTGGGTGTGTACACAGGTGTGCGTGACTTTGTGTGTGTGTGTGTGTGTGTGTGTAATAAGCCTCGTTAACAACCCAGTGCTGTGCCACAGCTGTGTCAGTCCCAGAGGAGACGTCCTACGCTGTAACACACACACACACACACACACACACCGCTATCATACACATGCAAATAATAAACACCCATATAGACATACAATATGAACTCAAACACACACACACACGCTACTAAAGACCCACTGGAAAGCATCCACGTTTTGTTTGAACTTTATTTTACAGTCACCAGATGAGCAGATACATCATTTTAGAAAAGAAATTGATATTTGCAAAAAGAAAAAAGAAAAAAAAATTATAATACAATTTTCATAATATAGATTATGTACAGAATGAAATGTAGTTAAACTGAAAACAGCCTTATGCCTCTTTGTAGCAAAGAAGACAATGGGAGGGAGAGGTCAGAGGTCACCCCCTGGACCCATCTCTCTAACCCAATAAATATAAACAGTATATATTATGAACGCCGAACTTAGCCCAGCATTAAACATGCCGGGCCAGTTCTCAATGTATTCCCTTAATCAGTTCTTGAACATCACTGTGTTACGCACATACACACACACACACACGCACGCACGCACGCACACACACGCACACGCACACACACACACACACACACAAGAAGCTTGACACACGAGCGCATACTGGGCCAGGGGAAGAAGAAATTACAGTTGGGGGGTACAACAATGGGCCATCTCAAGCCATGAAAGAACGAAAGAGGAAGAAAGTGAAAGGGAAGGTGCATGAGAAATACCCGTCATTGTCCTTGATCAGGGGAGAGAAGTGGCTTTCTGTTGGGAGCCCAGCGGAGCCGGCTGAGTAGCACTTGACATTTGGCCTGATTCAAGCAGCCAATTCTACAGGAAACTACTGAGCTGGAAAATCTCTTGCGGTCCCAGAGACCCTGTGTGTCTCCCCACCCTCCCTCTCCCTGGCTAACTACCCACCCCGTCCCACATCCCCAGGTTGCCTCACTCTGTCTATCCAGAGGAGGAAAGGTTCCACCCCACCACCCACCTACAGTCTACCCACGCTGTATTCAAAAAACGCGACGAACTAACGACGACGGCACACGGCACGGAACGATCACGACAAACGACAGCAACAGCAAAGTAAACGTGTGGCCGGCTTATGCCCCCCACGGAGGGGCTTCAGTGGACGTGGGGTCTGGCTGAAGGACACAATGAGACACGTAGCTCACCGCTTTACCTCGTCACTGGGAACAACCTCTTTAACACCCCCCCCCCCACACACACACACACACACACACACACACACACACACCTCTTCCTCCTTGTGGCTGCTGAGGGAAGAATTATGACTTTGTGCCGATGAGCGAATACACTCACTTGCATAAATCATCCATCTTGTTTGGCGGTTAATTACTCTTGTTTACCCTCCGAGTAACCTCGGGATGGGGCGGTGTGATAGCGAGGAGTCTGCCAGGAGCAGATAGCAACGAATTGTAATCTGCTGACGCCGTTTCGCCCCGGCTTGCAACACCCGGGAGGGAGAAGGAGCGCTAGCAAGCCTCTGTGTTAGCGAATGAGACAAGGTTGGTTGGGTGGGGACGGGGGGTGCTTTTGAGGACAACAGCTCCATCAACAGGGCCAGCCTAGCTTGGCCTGACCACCGCAGATGCTTGCTAATGCTGTTCTGGGGTCAGCCGGTGAAGGAGCAGAGCTTAGGCAAGCGTAGCGTGCGAGCCAATCAGCGGGGTTTCTCAGGATGTCCGGGCGGCGCTGATCGTTGCTTATTTAATTACGGGGAAAGCTACATAAATCCACAAAATGTAGAGGAAGAGGCACAAAGGGAATATTTGCATGCATCCTCTTCTATCACCCTTCTCCACCCCAACCCATTTAGTGCAGAGTGACTTTAATCATCACTTTCGCCAAAACACATTAAGCCGGTGTGTCCAGAGGTGAAGGTTGGGGGGGGGGGACAGAAAAAAAAGAGTGTCACATTAGGTTTGCCATAGTGATGCATCACGCACGGTGGCATTACTTTGTAGATTAAAGAAGGGATGTTGAAGATGGCTGTCTGATGGATGACTGTCCTTCTGCTTGAGAGCTGGGAAGGGACATGATACCAGAGCTGGAATAACATAAGCATGCCAGGAGCACTCACAACCCTGCGTGGAGAAACTTCAACTTGGTCTGTCTCACTTCTCCACCCATGTGTTCCCTTATCATGAGCCTTGTTTATAACTAAATTTAAGCTTCCATATGGAAAGAAGATTTTTTTTAAATATGGATTTATGAGAATTGTTTGCTAATCTTGGATGTCCCTCTCACTAAGGTTCCTCCTGTCATTCAGTGACATATGATGCCAGTGTAGGTTCATTGTCCTCCTTTTCATTATTTAGACTAGTCAGAAAATCATATTTGAAGCTAAACATTTAATATTTTTTCTAAATAAAGTATCACACAACTTTATTAGTCATCAAGGTTGATTTTAATTATATGAAATTCAAGTCCTCAGACTCTAATTCTAGATTCAAGATACAAATGTAATCTAAAATCGAGGATTAGTTGGAAATGATAAGATCAAGAGAATCGCTTCAAAGTGCCTGTTATTTATTTATTTATTTATTTAATTTGTCTTTAATTCAATCTGTCATTTATGAAGAAAACTCATTCAAATTTTGAGTCCATATTGAGTCCACTGTATCAGTATTTGTTTCTGTGGGAACGTTTATTATGGTCATGTTGGTAAGTCAAACAAAGAAAAAGAAAAATCATATTACCTCCCCTTTATCTTTCAGGAGAAAATACCGCAACGTGGATTGCATCCGTAAAAAGCGTTCAACGTGACTTGCCCTGGTCTTAGTGTGTACTGCATTTGTGCGGGAGCGTGGATGTTAAAGTGCTTCACAGTTTAGGACAGGCTGCAAGGGGACGGGAGCAGAGCGAGCAATGTGAAGGACAGAACCGGGGCTTAGCGCCAGGCAGACAGGCTCGTCAGACAGACAGACAGACCACCTGGAAACGAGAAAGGACCAGAGAGAGAGAGAGATGACAGAGGGAAGGGGCGTTTTTTTTTAAAGGGTATACGGGGAAACAGAACGACAATACATATTTAGTTATGTAATCTCAGAAAAACGATAATAATAATAAACAAGAAAATCACAGTCAGTCAGTCCAAGGGTACAGCCCATTGCGAGGCTCTTAACACCAAAAGATTCCTTATATTTGATTTTTTTTCTTCTTCCCTGTGATCTGTGGGGATCTATTAGGGCCTGTGAGGGCCTATGGGAGTCTGTAGGGGTCTGTGGGGATCTGTGGGGGTCTGTGGGGGCCTGTGGGGGCCTTTGAGGGCCTATGGGAGTCTGTAGGGGTCTGTGGGGATCTGTGGGGGTCTGTTGGGGCCTGTGAGGGCCTATGGGGGTCTGTAGGTGTCTCTGGGGATCTGTGGGTGTCTGTTGGGGTCTGTGGGTGTCTGTGGGGGCAGCAGCGAGGGGGTGGCTATCACCCTGGCACCCAGCTCTGGCTGCTGTGTGCCTGCGCGGGGCAGGAGAAGGCCCCCATGCCCATGCCCAGGCCCATGCCCACGCCCTGGGACAGCGAGCCGTCAAAGTTGAAGTCCATGCCCTCCGTGTCCATGAAGTCACTGAGCAGGATGGAGTCCACGTCGCACTCCAGGCCACCATGCACGCTCTCCAGGTCCAGGCCCTGTGGCTCCTGCTGGTGAGCGTGGTAGGCCACGGCCCCCCCGCCCCCCTGGTGGCCATGGTGATGGTGTTGCTGGTGGTGGTGGTGGTGGTGGTGGTAGTAGCCGTGCCAGGGCTCCGTCATGGCCTGGTGGGCCTGTTGGGTCTGGGGGTGGTGGGGGTAGGGTTGGTGGCGGGCGTGGGGGGCCGAGGCCAGCCGACAGGGGTCCTGGGGGACGTCCATCAGGCCGGCGGGGTTGGGAGGCAGGGCGGGGGGGGATGCGGGCAGGTGCGCGCGGGGGGAGTAGTGGGCGACGCTCTTGAGGCCGTAAGGCCGCAGGAGATCACCGCCACCGCCGCCCGACGCCCGCAAGGAGTTGTGGGTGTGGAGGCCCGGGGTCAGCTTGCCGCCGCCCCCGCGCACGTGGGCGTACTCGTGGGCCGGGAGGGGCTTGTGGGTGTGGCCGTAGTCCAGGCCCGGGTGGATCTTGTGGGCCGGGCTCGGCTGGTGGCCCGGCTGGTGAACCGGCTGGTGACGGACGCCGGCGTTCTGCTCGTGCACGCTGCCGTGCTGTTGCACGTGCTCTTGGCTGTGGCTGTGGGGGTGGACTCCCAGCACCATCGCCCCGCCCCCGCCTCCTCCGCCCGTCAGCAGGCTCTGCAGGGCGTTGCTCTCCGAGTAGCCCCGCAGGGGGCGCTGGAAGCTGGCTGGCTTGTTCTCCTGGATGGTCTGCATGGGCGCGTGGTGCCGCAGCAGGCCCAGCGGCGGCTGCCCGTAGACGGGCCCGCAGTACGAGCCCTCCCCCTTCCCCTGGCCGGGGGCATAGGGGTAGCCCGCCTCGTCCAGGTTGATGGCCCCCGTCAGGTCGGTGAGCTGAGGGAGCTCCATGGAGGGGCAGTGGCCCCCGGTGCCCAGGGCTGGGGAGCGAGTGCTGCCGGGGCTGGGGTAGAGGTGCGGGGAGCCCGAGCAGGACAAGCCCCCCTCCTCGGGCTCGTCGGCCTCCGCCTCGGCCAGGATGGGCGACAGGCAGCCGCTCAGCGTGGAGCCCGAGGAGGAGGTGCGCGAGTGGAGGTCCGTCCAGGCGTCGTAGTCCTCGGTGGGGCCGGCTCCGCCCACGCCCGCCTTGCCCGCGGGGCTGCCGTGCTCAGGGGAGCCCTGGATGCCCGGGCCCAGGCCCAGCCCCCGGCCCTGGCTCTGGCTCTGGACCCTGGACATGCCCCCGGCTGCAGCCCCGGCCCTCTTCCTGCTGACGCGGCCCTTAGTCTTCAGGTACTTGGCCCCGGTGTCGATGGAGGCGGCGCGTCTGCGCGGCCCCTTGCCCATCTTGCCCCCCTCCGGGTTCAGCATCCACCACGAGCTCTTCCCTGTGCCCTCGTTCTGCACCCGGATGAAGCGCGTGTGCAGCGACAGGTTGTGTCTGATGGAGTTCTGGAGGAGATGGAGAAGATGGAGGGGAGATGGAGAAGATGGAGGGGGAGACGGAGAGAGGGATAAGCGTTAAACGGCACCCGGGGGAACGTTTAGGGTTAAATAATAATTTCTTGGAGCAACAACACAAAAGTAATTTCAAATTACGCTCAAACTATCAAAAGGCCACACCGAGCGAGAGAAGTGTAAAAATAGAGCGAGGGGAAGGCGGGGGGGCTCTTCGGCAAAAGATCGATATCCACTGCCCCCCTCCTTCTTCCCTCTTTCCCACCGCACAGCCTCCACTCTCCGCACGCGCTCACTGAGTCATAATACAGACAGGGGAGGCAGGCTGCCTCCGACATCAAACCATCACCAAGGTTACAAAAATGAATCACACGAGGCAACCCAATCACAGACAGACCGTATCGATTGTAGGGCCTCAATATATGAGATCCAGCCAACAAGCGGAGGGAGAGAACGAGAGAGATTTGGATGGAGAGGGCTTGGAAAATAATTATATTCCCACACAGCAGTTGGAACAAACAAAGCAAAGCAAAACACAGGACCTTCCTTTAAACGTCCTTTGAAACAGTGGCACAATTAACACGGCCGAGCGTTTATCTGTCACCTTACGGTGATGAAGCCTGTATCCCCCAAGTGGCTTTTAGAGAGATGTGTGTAGGATAAGCCTCTCCAGACCTGTGTTTAAGTGTCTGAATGACGGATCTATAGATAATCCCCGAAGCTTGGCGTTTGAAGCTGTTGGAACCTGGTGAGATGTGTGCCCGCCTAAAGGACGGCTTAGCGGGAACGCAGTTTGCGGCCGACCAAGTTAGACTAGAGTACAGTGTGTTCGTCCAAATCTCTGTGCATGCATCATTATTCACACACTGCCTTTTGCGCTTTCCCGGTTTGTCCCTCCTGTCTTTCCACCCTTCTCTGCTTCTCCTAGCTTAATCCTTTTTTTTTTTTTTCTGTCTTTTAGGGGTACAACCTTCCTGAGGCAAGCGCACACGCACACACGCACACACACACACAAACTCACACACACGCACATGCACACATGCACCCCACCCCGCCATCCTCTGCTCACACGCTTCCTCTCTCTCTTGAGATATCTATCTATTTCTGCCTTGTTTATTACCGGCACATAGCTTCCATTCTCCGTCTCCGGCTATCTGAGGTTCCCCTCCGTCTTCATTCTCTCCCCGCCTCCCGTCCAATTTTCCTGCTCCCGGCTCCATTCATCTCTCCCTCTTCCCCCCCCCCTCTCTCTCTCTCTCTCTCACTCCCTCGCTCTCTCACCCT
>JAODUH010000003.1:1507657-1545448 GCA_027564835.1 Typhlichthys subterraneus | reverse complement strand
GCATGGCAGTAGCTAGGATGTTATTAGCCTGAGAATAAGCTGCAGATCTATGTAGTAGCAGCTAATGCGAAGACACCTCTCCAATCAGCACCGATACAACACAACCATACACGTTTGCACAGTGAACATTCCCACCCCAGAGGGCTGGCGGTCATGCTACACAAGAAGGACGATGCGCAGTTGTTCCCCTGTACAGAACACCAATACTTGCGGCCCGTTGTTTGACCAGCTAGGCTAACATATAGGCAGCAAGATGCGTGCAGGTGACAGTCTACTGCGGCGTGTGCCTCCAGCTGTGCATCACGTATCCCAGTCCAGCTCTCTGCAGGCGATCCGGACTAGTCTAAGCTCCAGCTCAAAGGCGTCGGGCCTCTCCTGGGGGTTGGCCGACAGCATCTCTCTGATCAGCTGCTTCATGTGGGCATTCATGCTCTTCTTCCTGGCCGGGATGAGAAGCTCCATCTTGGGGTTCTCCAGCAGGGCCTCTCCCAGCGGTACGATCTCCGAGCCCTGTTGCACGTAGCTACCCAGGAGCTCCTTCTGGGTCTCCACGTCCACGAAGGTGATGCGCTCCACCATGGCCCAGATGATGACGCCCAGGGCGAAGATGTCCGCCTTCGCCGTGTAGTGGCCCTCCCACACCTCGGGGGCCATGTAGAAGTCCGTGCCGCACGCCGTCGACAAGAAGCACTTGTTGACGCTGGCCGGCTCCCCGGGGTTGAGGCCGGACGCCGAGCACACCTTGCTCAGCCCAAAGTCTGCCACCTTGAGGGTGGGCTCGGAGGAGCCCTGCGAGATGAGGATGTTGTCGGGCTTCAGGTCCCGGTGGATGATCTGGTTGCGGTGCAGGAAGGCCAGGGCGCTGCCCAGCTGCAGCATGAAGCTGGTGTTGGTCTTGCGGCTGGGCTTGCGGGACAACAGGTAGGCATTCATGTCCCCGCCGTCGCAGAAGTCCATGACGAACCACAAGTAGTAGGTGCAGCACGGGTCAAAGGTGATCTCCCCCTTCAGAGAGGTCTCCACCAGCTGCCAGGTAGCGAAACAAGAAGAACACATTCGGAAAACTTTACAAATAGATACATTTGATTAGATCTGATTCACAGTGAATATCTGCGTGAATCTGAAGTGGTTCCATCATGATTAGTACCCTCAGGGGCCCCTGGGCACTGTAACGTATGGGGCCCTCCCTCTCATCCGTAAAACACCCGCACGATAACAAAAATATTTACGCCAAGCAAACGGCAGGCACCTGACAGAACCTTCGCACCACCATACAGACTATGCATGCATGCACATACCATACATATTTGAACTACCAGTCAAGCTGGCATGTCAAATCACATACCTAGCTGTAGTCCAGCTGAGCAGGCAGTAGTATAAGTATACCTGTCCTGTTCGATAAACCAAGTAGTCTACTGACATCTTACTGACAAATCACAAGACAATGATTCACAACAAGACAATGTTCACTGAAAATCACCCAAGATGATAGCGCACAATAATTCTGAAACATGACTCTTGAACTGATACTGAATCAATACAATGTAAACCACCTGATATGGCCCTGTGCCCACCCACCTACCAATCTATGCACAATGCATTGCGGCCTGTTCCCAATTATGATTTTGTAAAAAACGTGTTTATTCTGATTTGATAATTATCAAGCTCTTTTGTAGACTTCTAGGTACTAGAAAGAGAACATATTTTTTATTTCTCCCATCACTGAGGGCCCCTCTCAGCCCAAGGGCCCCTGGGCACATGCCCAGATTGCCCATATGGTAGATCCGGCCTTGCCGTTATTGTAGCCTCTTCGTTGCCTAGAGACACGGTCGAGCGCAGCCGTGTCCTGTCTGAAGGGCCTAAAGAAATCTGCGCTCAACTCGGCGGCTGTCGGCGCCCTGTCTGAGAGGGTTTTAGCCTTGATAAGCAGGTAACACTGCAACAAAATGAAAGTGTTAAAGCTGCTCAACAGTTCTTCTCAAAGACAAGGAAGGACCTGCGTACCTGGCCACTGTACGGGCCACCCTGACACCACATCAACAGTAAGCAAAACAGAACAAAGTACTACCACCTCACAGATCTACTTGAAAATAGAATAGAAATAGAATAGAATAGAAAACCAATCCTTGTCCGGCATTTACAGTAAGATTACTAACTACACTAACAATAGTGGGAAATGGCTGGGGCTGTAAGACCCATCCCTATTGGTTACGGTTGGACGAACACCCTGCTGTACGGTACTGTACTGTAAACTGTAGTCTCACTGTCATGATATCTCGTTGGCATTGCATGTTCCCGAAGCACATCTAATGATAAATGTAAGGGTGCCCAAGAATTCACTTAGCGTTAAGGTGCCCTGTGAGAACTGATTCTAAACGTTATCTACCCCAGGGCGTAGTAGTATGACTAATAACTGCTTCTTTTGTGGGTCATCTGCTGATTTGTTTGTGGGAAGTCAGGTGTTGCTAAGGAAAATCTGGAAATCTGATTCTGATATTACTGACGGGTGATTGACAGGTGGGAAAAGTCTGTTGGAATGCTCGACTGTGAGGAAAGATGTGACAGGTAAAGCAGTGTTTCTCCAGCAGCTTTTGTATTCGTGGCATGTCTGCAGACATCCTTAGTGGGCCGTCTTGCTCTGGCTAGTGTTTTTTTAATCAAAGCCCTGCAAAAAGCCTCACATCTTTAAAGCCTTCACTTGGAGAGACACAGTCCATTTCATCTTGCTCAGAATCCTCTTCTTGACAGCTGGCCACAAACCTATGAGGCTTCATCCATTTCGAATGAAAAGGACATGTATTAAATCTATGATCAAATGGAATATAATTTTGTTGGACACGCAGATTTGTATTGCATCGTTAATTAAACAGATAAACAAACAGGAACATGTCTAAATTATTACCCTTAATCTAAATGGAAAAGGTTACAGTGAGTTAATAGGATATAAAATAAACTCGTCCAACTAACTGCCTTTTATGCCAACTAACCAGACAATACAGTCGACTCAAATATTTACACGGTTGGCAAAACTGACTTGGAACCCCTGCTGTAAGCAAACGGGCTGCAGAGAGTTTGACACAGATAGAGGCCTCTGCTAAACCTAAAAGAAAGAGATGCCATTCATCACACAGAAATGGTCATATGGTCAGATAATTCTCCCCATTATTGTTTGTTTTGTGCAAGCGCTCATTGGAACATTAGAGAGGCGGGGGAGAAAAGGGGGAGAACAAAAGCACTCTGGGAAGGTGTCCAACGGCAACAGGGTAGAAAGCTTAACAAGCGGGGTCCAGACAATAGCGCACGTGCCTCCAACTGACTAGAATCACAGCGGCAGACCCTTTCACTGCACTCGCCACCAGCCAGCGGGGAGGTGCTGCAGACAGGACTGGAGGGCCCCACTGGAACCACAGTTCTGACCCCAGCACCCTCAGGCATAGTCTGGAACAGTCTCTTGCATTCTCCCCGATAATCGCACTGCACATATATCCACAGCTATGTTAAACGCACAAAGTTAGGGCTGCAGCAACAAATGTAACCTTTATTGCTTTTATTGCTTATTCTATGTTTAGTAAATTGTTAATAATAATATATAATTGTATAGTATTATAAGGCCCTGATAATGAATGGATATTTTGATCAAAACAAATATTGCACATTGTCACTGTAATACCAAAAAAGTCACAAAAAACTTTAATATTATTCAAATGTTGTATTATACAAGGTCAAATTCATTTTAAATGTGTGGATCCCTTTGAGACTTGGCATTAAAAACATAAGAAAAGGCAGCAGCTAGTCCCCTTCTATAGACTAGAGATGTGCATATCCATCACTGAGGCAAAGTGTCACCAAACATCTGATGTGTAGCGGTGTAATGCGTAGCTCTCCCTCCTCTATGATGACACTCTGTAACTCACACAGACACGCCTCCAAATCAACTACCGAGAATACTTCTGCCGCCAGCTCAGAGGGGGAACAGCATGACCCTTCATTCAGTCTCTGTTCTGGAGCAGTGAGGCGGAAGGAAGGCACAAGATTCTATTTTACCAATGCAAAGATGTTTGAAATGATGCATGAAGAATGTCATCGGTGCACTGTGTAATCGGGCCATCACGTGAACTTTTCTAATCTTGCCATCCCTACTACAGACACACAGAGGGATTTGGCTCAAGGTGTTAATCTAATACAAGAAATAATAATAATAATAATAATAATAATAATAATAATAATAATAAAGACTGTGGTCCATGGAACATTAAACAGCGACTTTCACTATGCTAAAAGAAAAGACACCATCAAAATGTGCAAGGTTAGCAAACTAGAACCTGTCCAAAGTGGCGGGGCAGTGTGTTGCACAATATTCCTTTTGCAAGCTAGGGTAACATGTAATGTTAAGGAAGTGAAGCAACAGGAGGATTATTCCAAATGTTACCAGATAAATACACTGCAGATTACTAGCCACATCCTTTAGGCCATGTGTGTGCCATCCAAACCCTGAAGTGCAAGGTGCAGTATACGCACATACTTGCCCAGCACTGTAGGCATAACTGTGACTGATAGGGAATGCTGTCCTACATCTGGTTGTACCTTTATTGGTACTTTATTGGCCAATTTGTCTGCACCTTTTAAGTAAACAGGAGTGTGCAGCTTCCAACAGAGCTGCAGTCCTCACCTCCATGTAGAGTGGGGACCGGGATCCATGGCTCATCCTCTGGGCCAGCTGGTCTCGCTGCAGAACACATTCCTCCAGGTGGATGACGTTGGGATGCTGGCTCTGGATGCTGCTGAGGGCCCAGAATTCACGCAGAGCCAGCTCCACGTTCTCCGGGGAGTGGCAGCGGATCTTCTTCACGGCCACGCGGGCTCCGGTGCGCTTCACCGCTGCCTCGTACACCACGCCGTAGCTGCCCCGACCGACCTCCTGGATCAGCTCGTATTTGGGCTGGCTGCTTACCATCCTCTACCTCACTGGGCAGACAGAGAGAGACAGCAGCAATGTTTGGAGGTGGACTTTAAAGATATGCACAACGTGCAGGAATGCTGGTTCACAGCTGGTTCTTAATTCACACATGAAAGTGGAGCTATGGAGGTTTTCACAAGTGTTGAAAGTAAATAGGCCTGTTTGTGTTCTTAGTGAGGAATAAGATGGCAAGAATACATATGAATAACCCACTTTGATCTTAGTGGTGCATTATGGGCTTTAAAAAAGCAAATAATAATATAACTGCAAATAATAGCCCGGCCAATAAATGTAACCGGCCTTTAATTGAGATAGGTGTCTGTAGGGGACAGGGGTGTAATTACAAAAAACCCTTGCTAAGAAAATATTGGAAACATTATCAAATTGATTATTTAAACCAGTATGAATATTATTTGTATGTGTTGTAAAATGTAATTGAAAAATAAATACTCTAGAGACTGTTTGTCTCTAGAACAGAGAACTCTAGAACTGTTAGTGCTCTCTCCTAAACGAGCAATAGTTAATTTCCGGCTCCACTCTTTAATAATATTCGGTGCAGTGGAGGATTAGGACACACCTGGACTGCCAGTGAATGAGCAACAAGCCTGTCATGCCCACATACGGTGTATGTAAAATAGGGTAAAAAGTCTTAAAGTATATTTTGTAGCCAGGAAATGAACACCAGCATAACCAACATGTTGCAGGGCAATGAGAAAATGTTGTGTGCAGTCGAGCAATCGGCGCTGGACAAGATTTACATCCTGGATTATTTTTCATGAAAAACGTTTGAATCTTTTGATCGGTGGACCTGTAATTACAGACTACAGAAATAAATATAATAGTGGAACGGACACGCAGGCTATTCTGATTTATTCCCGTTTCAAACTTCAACGGTAGGGAGGGAGCAAGTCTACTACGGTTTCTCTCTTATTTAAGATACTATGCCGTTACATCAGAATTAATTATCAGTAGCCCTTTGGAGCTCAGTTTTAGAAAAAGTAACTTTAATAAATTAACAAATCTAACCTGTTTAGCGCATGTATTGGGCTACTTGCCAGGTCTCTGAGCCAAACCGTGGTGATCTCTGGTGATTAAAGAACGCATTTCATGCTCCTTTTCACTTTATGACACAGTTCCTTGACTTCTCAAAGACCATCTTAGGTGAAAATACCACATAAATTACGTGGAATAGCACCATCACAACCTCAGCTCTCGAAATACTGTCAGATTTCAGTGACTGTTGCTTAAATTTACACACACACACACACACACACACACACACACTATATGACAACGCTTTTACAATTTAAAAAATCTGAAAAATATATTCGAGATCTGTGCATCTTAAATTGTGCCTAGCTCAAGCAGATGACCCAGTGGGCAGAGGTATTGTAACTTACATTGCACTGACGGGAGGCGCACACCTTTGCCAGGTCTGCCTCGCTGGTGTGTCTGACCGGTGGTCTTCTGCCTGTGAGTGCCCCACACAACCACACGTGCCGATTGCGTTATATACATATAATGCATACTTTGAAAGAAAAATTCCCACAGCAAGTGGCCAGTCGCCAGAAATACACAATCTGTACAGTCCTAAAAGCACTGGAAACATATTATGCACTAGCTGCTAAATTAACATTTTTACTGACTGTATTTCAATAATGGGTGTTTTGTTTCCATTTCAGAAATTGTAATAGGTCTATATGTGTAGAGCTCTTTGCAAGTAAGTGGCATAATCAAGGGGCTTAGTCCAAAACGAAGGAATTGTTTGGAACTCCTTAATTACTGTGTCTTGGCAAAAGCTCACTTGTGATGCCTGTACAAACACCAAAAGCAGGCTGCACTTAAAGAGCTTTCAGCTGTCAGGTCACTCTCTGTACTCTCTCTCTCTTTGTGGTTTAAGATAGAAGTAATTATAAGATCACTACCTGTAACATTTATTTAATTACCAAAGCATGTCAACATTAGTTAGGCCTACTCTCCAAATTCACATTCACTCACATTGACCCAAACAAAATTAATTATGAATATTTTATGAAGCACTGAAATCTGACCTAAAATCAATTTACTGTTCCCAAATTCCAATCAAAGAATAATGGGACACCATGAATAATTCGTTACAGAACCTGAATTCCACATGATTAATTCATAAAACGTTATGAATGCTCAATAGACTAGTACTTTTGAGTGCCAGACTTTCACCTCCACAGCTAAAAGCCCATTCCACAACCTCATTAGGCTGTTCAAAAGTGAAACTGAAATCAAACTGTTCAGATTATTTTTTTGCCCATGTTTCAAGTGTTATTATATAGAAATGTCTCACCTTTGATTATTTGAATTAAAAACTGTATCTTATTATTTTACTTACTCCGGGCAACTGACTGCCAATGTTATTGTATTGACTTTTTCTAATTGGATTTGTCATGTTATCCATCAAAAAGCAAACTAGGCTGGCAACACCAATCAGAAGAATAGAATTATGAAGCAATAATACCCGATAATTAACATTTTAATGAGTCTTCTATCGTGTTGAAAACAGTGTGACGCATTAGTTGATATGGAATTGTGGACAAAATATTTGCAGCATAGTATCACAATAATCTACAAAGTTGCTTATACCGTTGTAGTATGGAACAGTTTGACTTTTACCGTAAGCTAAGCACTATGTGCATGCAGGACTACAACGAAAACAAAACGTATACTCATTAAACTACTAAAATAAATGTACAATGTTGACCAGAAACACTGACAGCATGATCTGATAACTATCAAGATAACGCACTGCTAGACTAGACCAGCATTCATGTATGGGACAAACTGACGGCCCAAGAACGGTGTTAGCCAGTGAGCTAGCTGGCTAGACAAGACAGTAAGTGATTGGCTAACAGGCTAACAACAGCTCTGTGGCCTGGATAACGTTAACTACTACCGTTAATATTGTGGAGTGGCTAGCTAATGGTGTGACGCTATGGCAGCTAACAAAGCGTGCCACCCCAATCCGTATTGATATGATAGCATTATTTAGCTGCACCACCGCGAGTACCGTACCATGAAACTTTCGATTCACCAAAGTAGATTTGGAAACTTGGGACGCGTACCTTAGAGGCTAAACATATGTTTTAGACAGATATTGTCACGCTGTTTATAGAGTGACTGTGTGTTATCATCAACACCTTTGACAGACGCAACGCAACAGCGAGACTAGACAAAGGACCCTTGTTCTGGGGATGATGGTGATGATGGTGATGATGATGGGGTCTTGGTAACGAACACCACAGTTGCATATTGGCTCACCTTTAAATCGTCTCACACGCAGGGTTCATTTGTTGTCTTCCTCACTTTCCCTGGCAGCCATTACCGCCGCAAACTGTTTGCTCTCGCGTAGTCACACCACCCAGAACGTGAGAGCGGGCAGCTGGAGCCCGTACTGCGAGCACGCTCTCCGAGCGGCTGCAGCGCGCATGACGGTTTTTTTAACCCATTTTCCTTTTTAAACCATTTAAGCCTTGCCAGATAATATACACAGAGAAATGCTGCCCCCTCTCCAATGCTTTCTCCTGTTGGGAAAACAACTTAAATACAATAGGCCTAGTAGTCTACTTAGTGTGTGCGTGTTGTTAACGATGCCACGTACTCGTGTTGTTATGTGCGTGCACGTTGCAGGCATATGTATAGTAGGCTATTTCTATGTTTGCAGAGTATAAGTTAGCACACGACTTGGGCAAATACACCATGACGCAACAGATATATGGGGACAGAAATATGAGTAGAGCCGCAGTAGCCTATTTGGCTGTAAGGTTAACAGTCTTTTTTGACGGAATTTAAAATAGCTTGCACAAATCACCAATGATAATCAATATGAATGATGTCGCAATTACACGTTTTATTTAGGACTCTATCCTACCACTACCTCTACGTGTCCCAATCCTTTGTGATATTATGTATGCTTAAAAGTTGTCACAATGGCATGTGTCCTATATCCTTTGAATCTTTAAATAGTATTCTACAGACTGTTTTTACTCACACTGTTCTCTATTTCTTACAATAGTGTCTCAATATAATATTCACCTGACACAATAAATAACAGTGGACAGGCATAACCTGCCACACAAATATTGCCTCTAAGCATTTTATGATTGCAGGCAGATTATAATATACACTTTATAAATGCTAATAAATGTCAATCACACACATAGCCCATATCATTTGATCATCCTTTAATTTCACATTGCATTGCAGCTCAAATAGACTATTGAAAAAGTTGGAAAACGGTCTGCATTCAGCATTGCCTCAGATCAGGCTACATACAGCAAGAGGTGATACAGCCCTGAGCACAAAATAAACATACACATCACCACATGTAGCTAGAGGTCAGTTAATAGGAACATCTTCTAAAACTCTGCCCAAAGTTTCTTGTGTTCACATTCATGGTACTATTCGCATGAAACATTTGGCTGGCATGTCCCCAGAAAGACAAAACCATTGGTTGTGTCTACTCTGCTAAGGGTAGATATAGTTGTTCAGTTCAAGAGTTTTAGGAAATGTACCTCTTAGGATTTGGGTACAAATATCTCTCCATTCGCTGACAGTGATAATAATGTAACATTTCACTTTGGTCTTTGATAAAAGGTTGAGCAATATAATTCACAAAACTGATACAGTAGACATAAATCTATCGGAAACAACAATAAAAACACAAATTCAGCGTGAGGTAGAACCCATTGCATTAAACAGGAAATGTAAAAAGTGTATAAATACAAAATCACACAGTATTACAAAATGGTTTTCAGACATGGAGCGGTGCTTCTGTAGCAGCGCAAACGGTCTGTGTTAAAACCATATTCTAAAAAACATCCTGAGGTAGACTTGTATAGATATTTGACGAGACAATTCATGTCTTGGTCACACGAAAGAGCAATACAAACTAGATTCTCATATGAAAAAGAGGCAAGACACATACTAACTGGCAGAACATTGAATAGATTAGAACATGATGCATGGTTATTAGCCGCCAATGTTATGCAGCGAACTCAAGCACATAATAGCAGCAGCAGCAATGACACTTGATGGTGATCAATACTGATGCCTCTCATACACAGCTGTGAGGGCTTTAGAACAATCGCTGTTCCCTGTAATATGTGGGCTCACATAGCAGGCTTTACTAAAACTCTATTCTAACTCTACACTGACTACCATGCAGTAGCAAAACAAACAACATTATATTAATATGGCGATAAAGATGCTGGATATTTACAGTAAGAAACAAGCAAACAAACACTTCTGTTAGTGACTGCTTGTTTTAACTCGGTATGGGCAAATTTGACAGGAATCTTGAACGTCATTTCTGGATACCAGAACTAGTATCAGCTGGTTCACAAGCATCTCACAGCAGGACAATAAATATCAAGTGCCAATAATGAAAAAAGTCATTATAAGCAGGTTTCTAGTCAATGTTTACATGATTGTAATGAATATCAGGAAAGGCAACCATGTTGTTAACCCACCATAGATTGAGAGATAATTCAGTTTGCAAAATTAAGACATGTTGAAACGAAGTGAGGCTGAACACAACCCCATATAATTGTGATGTTTATATTTAGCCTATCCTAGATTCCTTTGTCAAAAATGCACAAGTTCAGGAATTATGAAAAAGATATGCATGTCATAAACATGTTCATGCAAACTTAACCTCCCTGTGTGGTAATTTCAGGAGAGTCACATATTTGTCAGACTGACACAATTCAAAAGGTATATATGTATTGTACTGTTGTTAATAATACTAATAGATTACTAATAGGACTTCACGTGTTTGGAATTATGACTCAATAAAAATGTCCATCACAGAATAAATAGTCAATGTAAAAAAAGATTTTACAAAAAGTTTACAATTTACTGGTGAAATCAAGCCTTTCTCTCAAGGTAAATGGTTAAAGACTTTCAGTATTTCTTCCATAAAAATAATTTTCAATAAAAACAAATTACCTTCCAGCATAACCTCTTGATCCTCTTTTGCAGTATCTAACTGGCATAATACAATATGTTGTAATACGAAAAAAGGACCATGTTGCACATACTTATTTGCAAACAAAGCATGCTGCTCTTGCATAAACATTCAAATAATAAAATGAAAACCGCTCAAAGTTCAGCCAATATTTTTAAACCAGTGAAAATAACAATGATATTTGTGCAGTTATGTCTCTGGTAAAATAATTTCAGTGGACTTTGGTGGAGGTCATTTATAAGCAGACCTCGTCGAGACCATTACAAAATGGACCTTATGAGACTGCTTGTCTGGTTGGCATCACTGGCGTCAACATTCACAAAATATAATAGTTTAACATTCACTTGGCCAAAAGAATTAAAAAAGATCACCATCAGTGTCCAATAAAGGTCCCCTGCAAATGACACAAATGACTTCAAGCTCTACAGTAGATAAGATATTTGTAAAAGACTTTCTCAACATTTATGTTTGATTGTATATTTAAATCTTTTAAAGTTTACTATTAATATATGATGAGTCATTATGCTATAATTTGTATTTTTGTTGTTATTGACCCCGTTACTTATAGATCGTGCTGTGGGGAAATGGCTTATCTGTGCACAGATGTAGAGTGGCCAGGCTAACTGCATGTTGCAGACTCAGTTACCTAAGCACACATTTCCTACTGGGATGCAAATCTCAGACCTCTAATGACTTATGTTCTTTAAAGATGAGTCAAGGATATCACTATACTTAGGAACATCCCTATTTTTCTGATTGTTTAATTACACAGCTAAGACACTTAGCCTGTCTAGGCAGAAACATTAATGACTGAAAAGAAAATGAGAAAATTAGTCATTAATAGTTTTTACAGTTGATATGTCTGTTGTGTTTTTCAACTAAATGCTGAGCTACTAAACAATGAGCATGTCTGTAGAGACCTGCTATTCTGCTATTAAACCTGAGGTAGTTCATTCTTTAGGCAGAAGACAGGTGAAAATGAAAGACCTCCCTGAATCATTCAGTCAGAGCTTCCTGCCTGGGGGGCATGACTGAGCTCTTCTTCAACGCTCACCGCTGTCATTCCCTGAGAACCCTGTGAGGATTGCTGTGCTTTGATTGGACAGCTGGCGACCATGTGGGAAATACTCTGACAAAAATGGCACTTTTTGGGCTGAGGGGGAAGCTGACATTCTTTGGCATGGTGGTCAGGTCCCCCGCAGTTATAGCATCTACACAAGACGAAACAAATGAATAGCATCAACTTCAAATAGATACAGAGGCGTTGTATACAATAGTAGTTATATAACACTTAACAAACATAACAAAAAATACATTATTATAAAAGTGTGTGATAGAGCATATTTTATAATTGACATGGCATTATCTTGCCAGCAGAGGGCAACAGAACCCCAGACAGGTTCATGAAGACTCTTTGCCCTAATGGGAATACTGTGTAGTGTTTAGCTGACCAGTTTGTTAATGGTTAGATAAGCAAACATAAGAATCCCATTCAGCCATGCTTCCTGAATTCAAGCACTGTAGCATTAAATAGACAATATGTAAATATTTTTAAATGCTTAATATAATGATAAAAAATATGTGCATAAAATATCAGTGTACTACTGATAATCCTGAGTACTACTCAGGCTTTGTCCAATCTTGTGGTTGAAATTTGTATCCAAGCACCCTAGTGGCGTGACACATTCATTATACATATGCCCTACCCATAACAGGAGGCCTACAATGCTTATGAAATTGTGATAATAGATCTTACTCAACTAAAAGGGATACTGTCAAGGAGCATTCTACAAGCATGATAAATACAATGTATTTTTATGACTTAATAAAAACAATTAAAAAACACAATGTGTCAAAGGTGCTTGTTCTTGGATAATACAAATGTGTTTATTGTTTATGCTTATGATATAGTCCTAGTAACCCTGAGGTTTTGGGATCTGGGAATGAAATCTAGTCGTGTATGGTATAAAAGATCCACTTCCTTTCTCTCTTCAGTCTTTCTCCCAACCCACAAACCATTCTTCCGAGGAGGAGCGTATCGATTGATGTGGCCACTAGGGTGGGAGAAGCAGCCCTTTGTTTCAATACTACAGTGACCTCTGAACTCTGACCCCTGCCCATGCCTCTCACTGGCCTCCCCACCACCTCATTTACACACCACACCCCATGGTTGCTATGGCACTGGTGACCTATGAACCCTCTGAGGCACCTACATCTGTTATCAATTAAATGGATAGGATGCTTTCCTCTCCTGAATTGAACATGTATGCTGGGAAGCATAGAGGCAAAATGGAAAACGAAGCAGCATCTGAATACAATCAAATCTGACTGATGTTTAATGGCAGCAAATTGTAGGATTTGTTTAAAGGCTGCACACAATCAGATGCTATTGGTGAATGTAATAAGATGCTATTAAATCAACTATACTCTTCAGAATAGCCCAGAATTAGATTTTCTAAACAAAACATCTACAAATCAATTTAGTTTCTGCTTACAGTAATAATTGATTGGTTTTCTTGTTATTTGATTTTTGTTTGTGCTAGGATAACTATGTGGCTGCCATGATAATTATCCTGGAAGCCACATAGAGCTGGGGGTTGGTGAGTAACTGACTTCTGATGCCTAGGAAACAAGAGATCAGGTCTCCTCTGGAAAGCACAACAAAGCTTCATTCAGTTAGTGAAATACTTCCTGGTTTGAGTATTTTGAAGATGTTGTCTTTATTGTGAGGTTACTTTACCATATGTAGGCCTACCCAAATGACATTGCTCTTAGAACTAGATTTAGCTTTGTTTTTGTATTGATAGTCACCCTATAGTCTTTAAAATGGAGGAGTTTTAAGTCTGTCAATAAAGGTGACTAAAGGTAAATATTACTGTTTGTAATATTTTTGAACTCACCTGTCTCCCTTGGATCTGCGTTTCTGGGCTCCTTTGGGTCTTCTCTCACTGCCCAAACATGGAGCTCCATTGGGCCCAGTAACCCGGATAGACTCCAGACCTTTGGAGGATTTCTTGAATGTAAATTCCACAGCTTCTCCCTCTTTCAGACTTCGGAAACCCTCCATGTGCAGTTTGCTCTGTCAGTGTTAAGAAGGAGTAAGATATTATAGCATGGTTACGCATAGCTACCACACAGAATGTTACTATTACCTTTTCTTTCTAAATTCACTGTAATACTTATGAAAGTAACATACAATAGGCTTTTCTCCAGGTGTTTGCCTGAATTCTTCAGCACCACTTGCCATATAAATGCAACTATCTGTTTTCGTATTTTTCTAATACACCAATCTGATAATTCTGTCTGATAATTTCAACAAAACTGAGCTACATTATTAGAAACCAATTGTGCACACTTTGACCAATTTGCATATTAATGCATTGATAGAAACATCTAGAAGCACTCGCTCACTCAGAAGACCTAAATCCCCCATCAAATCCAATCCTATTGACAGCCCAGTTAAAACACCAATGCTTTCTCACACCCCTCCCCCTCCTGCAGGATATTGTGTGTGTGTGTGTGTGTGTGTTGTGTGCACGTATGCGTACCCCTTCCCCCCAGCTAGTTGAAGCATTCCAACCCCAACCCCCCACTCGTCATTGGTACCACCTCCTCCAGCCAACGTGTCTCCAAAATGAGTCCATCTGGTCTCCCAAACTGACCACTCCAATGGAGAATGCTGGGAAAGGCAGTGGGAGGTCCACATTCCTAGAATAGACACCTATAAAGTATGCACCTTCACTAAAGGCCTGCATTGCGTTATAAAGTGTTTTTCATATTATATGTATAATGGCAATACATGTTACAAAGCGTATACATTTGTAACCCTGCCTGGGGACAAAGAGGATTTCCCCACAAAGGCAAACGTGAGCATGAACAGGGTGGGAGCATTTCACTCAATACAAATATGTTCTTTCTCTAACTTTCATACATCCCCACCAGGCTTAGTGCTGGAGGCTTTACACCAGTGTTACCCTCTGTTACAGCTATTATGGTCTCTCTCCTGAGTGACAAGCACAAAATCACAATTAGGGATGTTAAAGGCAATCGCTCGGCTTACAGCTAATTCCACAGTGTCCGCATGTCGCATAGACACACATAAAACGCTCAAACTGAAATGATTATATTATATTATAATATTTCACTTATTTTACAGTGCAAGAATCCCACACACGCACAAATACACATTCAACCACAGAAGAAGAGGAAACGTGAAGAAAAGTCAAACGAGAGGGCGGTGCATGAGCTCCTCCATCCACTCCTTGCTTGTAATAAACTGAGATGTGGTGGTTGCTGGGAACTGTGGCATGGCATCAGGTAACAGCATCATAGCTCTCTCGTGTCACCGAAGCCCCAAAACAGGCATCTAGTGCCGGCTCCTTTCATGTCACGATTTACAACAATGTTAGGACAAAGTAACCTGAGCTTGCCTGCCCCCACGTATATGAGCTGGGCCGAGACTAGTGACTCGTGCTCTGGGTGGGCTTATGAGAGCTACATCCCCCGATAGCTTAATGACTTTATAGCAGGAAACAGGACAGAGGAATGAGCCTTGTTATCTTAACTCAGGTTAACCCCCTTTTAAAATAGAAGAATCTCTAAGCCCAGGCCTGAACCTTTTTAGGTTTCACAGTAACCATGTTCTTTTCTTTTTTTCTTCTACAGCAAGGTGTGGGATAGAGGTGGTGTCTTCTGACTAAATAAACCCATGGTCGAGCTAATCTTCAATTTATACGCCCCAAACAGTTGAGTCCACACTCACCATTGGATGGTTCACATTCCAACCAGTTTTGTTTCAACTTGTTTACTTTTAAGGTTTGCTGGCTATAAGCTTTGACCCAGGCTCCAACCTTGTGCACTGAACAGCGGCTTCTGGACATTTTGTTTTACTACTATATTAAACCTAAATATATTTGAGAAGAATATTTGCTATGTCTTCTTTTAGCCAAACAACTAAGGACATTCCCTCTCAGTTTAATGTGAGATTGTGAAATAATAGATATTTGAAATACACAATATAGGCCATAGTCTTGCCTAACTATATTATTTGAATGAAGTGTGGTAGTTATGTGCCTTATGTGATCCAAGATTATATTTGAAAATGTCATCAATGTTGGCTATGGCATATTATGTAATTTATAGATATCTGCAGGAATCAATGTTAGAATATCATAAGCTCTATAAAAAGAAAAAAAGAAAAAAAATGTATTTACTTTTTTGAATGGGGTCATAGGGATTATGTTTAGTCATCTATCATTTAAAAATGCAACAGTGCCTGTGTAAATTAAGGCGACATATAGGCTGTAGGCCTAAAGCACGGCACAATAACATATTCGATCCGTATTAAGAAAGACGAGACGATGAGAGAGTGTTAAATAGACAAGAACTCACTTGGTGAACGAAGACATCGACAGGCTCGTCCAAGACGTGTCCGTCTCGACTTGTCATGGACAGAAAGCCGAAGCCCATCCGCACGTTAAACCATCTGCAGACCCCGCTGCCTCGGAACAAGCCCGAACCCTCCTCCTCCTCCTCCTCTTCGCTCCGGCCACAGCCTCCTTACAGAACAGAGCAAATGTGATTCAATCGAGATATTTTGCGATATATGTCGACGAAATTATTGTAATTGATCATCATGTCGTTCGCGGGAAAATACAGGCAAATATATGACCAAGTGCTTACTAAGTTTTTCAGCAGGATGCGACATGTCGCTGTTGAGTAATGCCAAAAAATGCAGAAAGAAAATACTATAAACATAATCAGGGCCTGTCGACCTTTTCGTAATTAGGCTAAAAGTATAAATATAAATATGCTACATCCAGGCCTTTCAAAAACGCACAACAAAGACATAGCATTAATTTAATGAATACCATTAACAAATGAAAATGTAGACCTTTAATGAAAAACATTTATTTTTTCACGTGGCTTATTGTTGGCTGTATAGGATACAAAGACATGCCTCATAGTCCAAAACACATAGGCCTGCTGTGGCTCTAGCCTGTTATAATTTAGCTGTCTGGGAAATCAAATAATAGGCCTATATGCATAACTCAATTACACAATTTCCATATTTAGAGGACATTTGGGACTCAGGAAATATATTATATATTATAAATGGCAAAACATTTAGACTACATATTAACGTTTGTTAGAATCACAATTAAAAAAAGAAAATGCATTACCTATTGTCATATTTCATTCCAAAACGCCACAGCAAAACTTCAGGGCTACAACTGGCTACAACTAAGTTTTTTATTTAATTTATTATTGTGGTTATAACGGACTACCTGTGACAATCAGGGCCCCTATATATTCTCCTCAGTGTCCTGGTTTACCCTCTGACCAGCAAACCTCCCTCTTCTGTGTGAAGCCAGAGGGCAGAGAATATAGGTCTAAACAAAGGCATACTTTCTCCCTGACAACAAGTCATGGAAAGTCTCAGAGAGGATTTCTGAAAAGAACCTCTACATATGAAAGAGAATACAAGGAAACTCGAAACCCTGCCCTCCTTTTTGTCTCCCTTCCAAAACCAATCTCCCACTGAACCTCGCAAACATCTCCACCGCATAAAACATTTGCAAAAGGTTTACCTTCTGCCATGGTGCGACGGGGTCCACACTCCACGAATTCACACCGAAACACAAAACTGCGTGCTCATCATCCGTGCACGTTATTTGGTCAATCCTGTGGAAGAAGGTGTTTTTCCTGTTTCCCTCTCTTTGCACAATACGCACAACCCCTCTGACCCTACACCTATAATATGGACCCCCACCTTTTCGGTCAAGTCCACGTGATTTCCAATCGCAATCTTCTCATAGAGAAATCAGGCATGCCAAATGACAGAGAGAAAGACCAATCAGGATTGGAGTATACCACGGATCTCCTCAGGGCCAGTGGGATCCCCTCGTTCTCTGCAGCCTACCCGTCGCCCACCCCCCAACACACACACACACACGCACACGCACACACACACACGTGCGCGCGCGTGCGAGTGCAACAAAAACACGCAGACTCACACAGCGCCCAGGGCGTTTGAAAGGATATTGAAGTGGTTTTGCGGAAGCCATTCAAATTAAGCCTTGCCCTACTGCATTCCAAACCACAGTGTTTTCAGTCAAAATGCCATCTAAATCAACATCTATAAACCCGCATAGGCCCACACATTTCACTAGTGTTATACGCCACACTTTCCCCGGAAGGGAGTTTGACAGCCTAAATGCAGCATGTAGCACTCCACACCAGTTTTAGTAAGACTCGTTCTAAGTAGTTGTATGTTGTAGCGTGTTGCAACGCATTCGATTATATTTAATTATATTGACATTGAATTCAATGTTCAATGGAGTTAACACGGAATCGAATATTCCTTAAAATAAAAATAGATCCAATTTCATCGTAGACCTATCGGGAAAGAAAGAATAGGCTACATCTAGACTACATTCTCCGCGCATATAGAATACAGCCTATTTCTTTAGATAAAAACCACCAATAGACTTCGTGGTATCAAGATAATAGGCCTAGGCCTAGTTTAAGAAGGTTCAATTGTTTCCAGAATTATTATATCGTTTTACGCACACATCATTGTCTATAATACACATGTAATAGTCCATAGGCTATTTATTATTTAGTCATAAATGATTCCTTTAAATGTCATAATGCACCACATTATGCTTTATCTATATAGGCATATATACAACTGTCTCATTATAACATAAAAGACCCTTAACTACTTGGCTGAGCTGTGACACTGTATACCTACTATTCCTTAGTGTCAGATGAGGACATTGGATAGTAACTGCCATTCATACACACTTCTACCAAAGGGAAAGCTTCCGGGTAGCCATCTCCAGGTGGCATTACGTCTTACGGGTCAGTCACATTTCCTGTAAATGAGCTGACTAACGGGCGCCTTTGTTTAGTGCGAGCAGCCATGTCCACCTGTTGCTATAGGATAACATAATGCTAATTAATCTAGCCATGCTCAAATAACGCGGTCGTAATGAATCGCCTTTCAAGCTGCCGTGTAGAAACATGCAACTCATTATCTCACCCCCAACACTAACCCGAACGCGGTTACCCCCACCTCCAACGCAAACAGCTGACTCATGTCTCTTCCAGAAAGCCCAGCCGCGCTCGACACCTGCGAAACTACACCGTCAGGTGCTCGTTGGGGTTTAATGACATTTACGTAAGTTAGTGTGTAAAAGAGGTAAAGAAAAAATGTGTGAGAGAGATATATATGGAGAGATTGAGAGAGAGATTTGGGGGGTGAGATATATGCAGAGAGAGAGAGAGAGAGAGAGAGAGAGAGAGAGAGAGAGAGAGAGAGAGAGAGATAATTAAAAACCAAATGACTGGCTCCATTCATGTGTCTCTACCAGTCCCTCCGTGGGTTGCCATGGAGACAGAGGCCCTTCTTCTGTCACACTACAAAGCAGCTTGAGGTGACCCCCTGTCACCCAGAGAATCATGGGAACAATACCACGGCACGTGTTCCCTCAGCCACCCCTGCTGCAAGGACACACACGCACACACACACATACACACACACACACACACTATGTCACCGTCCACTGATATACATAGCTGCAAAATGATTTCTTAACTTCAGGCCAGGTAGTGTACATTGAGATAATGTAGGCTGCTCTCCCCAAGAACCAGATAACATATTCCAGTATATCATTTAGGAAGAGTATAACAAGAAGGTCTGCATGGCCTTTGTTAAATATATCATATATTATGCTTTGAATAATGATGATGTAAAATAGCATTGCATGAACCACATGCATTATAAACCATTGTATCGATGCAACATCATCTTTTGTGATGCATGTAATGCCATGGTCATCTGATGTAATATGTTATATAACAGGCTTGTGATGTTGCCAGAGAGTGAGCACGTGTGAATGCACATGTGTGCATGTTTGGTCCCACTGGGGCAGCTGTCAGCTCACCTTTCACCTCTTGTCCTGAGGGAGCTTGATCAATAAGCTTGGATCAATAACCAATCTATAACTTCTGCCATGCCCCACCCCCTAAAACACACACACACACAACAAACTGCTATAGGGCCAACACATGGGCAGCTAGGAACACCTTGATGGAGGGGAAACTGGTTACTGTCAGAGTCAAACAATGAACCAGATATTTACTCCAGCTGCTGAATTATAAAAATAGGTTGGTAAAATTATATGGAAATAACCTTATTTAAAAAATTGAAAGCCCCCCCCCAAAAAAAGCAATCAGATATGTTTGTATGCATATAAACATTTTTTTGCACATCGCATAAAATAATGAAACTATATATTATACAAATACAGAATACTTCAGTATTAACACTCAAGTCCCTTGCTTTGGTTAATATTTGCAGACCAAATAAATGGTTATAAAAGATAAATAATCACAAATATAATATACTGCACACACACACACACACACACACACATACACTCTCAAATTAAATTGTGATTATTATATATAGGCCAAACTAATTATTTTTCATGCTGATGATTAAGGAGGCTGAAATGTTATACACAATGGCCAGAATAAACTGGTGAAATTGAAATTGATTAACTTTGTCCTGGAATCTTTGTCCTTATCTTTTGTGTGATTAATATTGGAACTCGTTTTATAGGCTACTTTTGGTTTAGAACCACATTTAAATATTGGAAAGTCGCATTCTTTAAAAAATGTAGGCCTAATTTACTAATTTAGCATATAGATAATCTTATGAACGTTAGCATCGCTTCTCTAAAACAAACGCTGAGAAGCCATCCGTCAAATAGAGGTGACAATGACAGTGACCGAGTACGTTTGGGAGAACATTTATCACATGGCTTTTGTCGCAGTCCAAGGGGATTGCAATAACTGCAGATGTTAGCAGCTGAAAAAACGAACTATGAGAAACGCTGATAAACAAATGTCGACTTACTTTGTATGTTTAAAAAGCAAACCTAATAGTCTGCCACAAAGCAGAAGAGCTGAGCCGTAAAATTAAGGCTATTTCAGCACCACGGATAGCTCCTATCATCATGCTTTTCAAAGGGTCCGTTGAACATTATTATACACCTGATGCCATTGAAACAAGGATTGCATTGCTACTCTAGGCTATATGCCCTAACTCGCTACTCCACAATTAATGCATCTGCAGTCTGCACATTATTTTTTAAATTGATCTTAAATTGCAGAGGTGGGCTATCTTACTCCTCACTGTAACTGTAGATTAATTTGAAATCTTAACCAGGTCTTGGGTCATCATTGATAGCAAGTTGTCACTGTTTCACATATTGATTATTTGACAACTTATGACATTTTACAAATTTGCACAGAATTATTTGGCAAAGTGGAGGTCTCGTAGGCTAGAATGAATCGTCATTTATGCTGAACAGACGCCCCCTATAGGAGAGATAACATAGAAAGGACACCATTGACATAATCACATTAAATTATGTATGTAATACTCCACAGTTGTCACTAGATGTCGCCTTAGGGCAAGTAAGATTACTGTGAAAAGCCAACATTTTCAGGAGTTGTGTAAGTAACCAACTGGCTAAACTGTTTGTAGGCTATGGTATGCCGTTTACTCTTTTAGCAACAAAAATATAGTATAGCCTATAACCTGATTTAAATAGTAGACCTATAGGTTGTTACTGTCACGTATGGCCTTATAGGATGGTTCAGTTTACGTTCAACTCCTTCATTAGGATAACTATAGACCGCATTGCCTAGCTCAGCCAATAGCCTATAGGCTACTTTAGCTAGAAGGGAGAACAGGCTATAGCCTATTAGTAATGAGCCTATGTGCGTTCGGCCTATAGGCCTAGGCTGTAGCTACTGTATAGCTATTCCTATGTAGTAGGCTAGACCATCGGGATTTATAAACTGTCGAGAAAATGATCTTGGGTCTTTATTTTATTTTCCGATCTATCCAAACTGTGTCAGACAAAGGCAGCGCGCTATCCAACCCATTCCGCCGAGGACAGCATCACGGAAACATTTCACCCTCAGGAATGAACGTGTGGCGAAGAAACGAATCAATATAACTAGTGTCCCTAAAAGCTGGAGTGACAATGAAGTCGTCACAAGGAATCGTTCTCAAGTAGCCTATAGGCTAGTAGCATACACGTCGTCTCGCCGGACCATACCGTTCTCCCGAACTGAATGAAAGGAAATGAGAAGTAGGCTAGATTAACACGATGGCAGCCTATATCGAGGCAACACGATTGCGTTATGTGGGCTAGTTTAAGATCACAGACATGCATTGCAAAGACATCGGACGTTGTTTCATAACGAGATGGTTTCCACCATTTCTGTTCACGTTATCTCGAGGAGGAGCAGATGGGAAAATGAAACCGACTTGTGGTTCATCGTGGTAAGCACAAAAGCCAAACAGGATGCGCTTTATTTCATTCGACATAGTTTTATTAGTAATCTCGTAAAAACCAACGTGAAATTCATTTGCTTAGGTTTCTATGCGAATCCGTGAACCTTGCCTCGCTGACTCGTTTCCCCCTACCGCTGCACTGCTTGAACGCCTTGTCGAGCATCTTCTAGCCGTTACCTATGCCACTGGCTTGACGCCCGTTCATGTTGAAAGACAAGACTGCATTCATGGGCAGGAGTTCGCATTAATAGGAAACAGCAACATTCCGTGGGTCTACTTTACTCTGCATGCAGCGCTCCACTTTGCAGGACCATAGACAGCGACAATGACACGGTTGCGCAAGAAGGCTTTCATTGCACTTTTCTTGTTCACCCTGTTTATATTTGGGACGATGATGGGTCTGAGAACACTGAAACCCAGCGATGGCTTTTCAGACTTGGCTCCGGGAATGGAATTCGTGGGGGAAAGTTCCGAGAGGAGAAGGCAGGATGTGAAAGACGTAGTGGTGTCGCCGATACAGTCCCATTTGGCCAGCGACACTAAGGTCGTCTTCACCAAATCAGACCGCGATTACAGCATATTCTACGACGTGCACATATTTTATTACTTGTGGTACGGGTCTCCTAAAATGGACAACAAATACATTCACTGGGACCACGTTTTGGTCCCGCACTGGGACCCTAAGATTGCAGCCAGCCACGCTCAAGGAAGGCACACGCCGCCAGACGACATTGCCTCAAGCTTTTACCCTGAACTGGGACCATACAGCTCCAGAGACCCAAACGTGTTAGAATCCCACATGGCCCAGGTAGAGGCAGCCGCTGCAGGTAAGGTTTCCAGCAACCTTCCAGAGGCTGAATGGCATGCAGTCACCAACAAGTGACTGTTTTTCAGCTACATACCTTTCCAATCCTCCAGTACTGTTTCCTTTTTAATGTATATCCTCCAACAACATTGCAATGGAAACACACACACACACACACAAAAAACGCATTCAAACTGCGCCGGCTGAATTGACAGCAGACTTTATCAGTGTTGTGGTGTTGTAGGGGTTCTGGTACTGTCTTGGTACCCTCCCGGGGTGACCGACAACCACGGCGAGGCCACCGAAGATCTGGTCCCTGCTGTGATGGATGCTGCTAACAGACACAGCATCAAGGTAACTGGTGAGCCAACCGGTATACCTTCTTATTTTTTATGTTGCTGAACACATGGTGGTGGTTGAGTGAGGCTATTTATTTGTTCCTGAAACTGGCAGGGAGCTGTGGAGATAGGTGGAGAGCCATCTGCAAGCACCACACAAATCCTTAACATGCTGCCGGTGCTTGAGACCAGAGAGATCAGACATTTGATTCAGCATAATAAGAGTTATCACAGAGCCCCAATGTTCTCACTAGGCCCATCTGTTTAGATCCATTGCAGCCAGTGAAGTGAATGATGGGTAATTGGGACTCTGTCTCGGCGTGAGACTTACACAACAACGGCCTCTGGTTTTCCAATCTGACGTGTAGGATATAGGCTAATGCTGCACTGTTCCAGAGAGCACCAGATCTGTGACTAGATGAAAGTAAAGTGTTTTTTGTGTGTATATATTCTATACATGATGTCCTCGCATAATTTATAATCTCACTTAGGGTTTGGCCCAGGGAAACTCAGATGTCATGGATGTGTACGCTTGAATGAATGGGCTTTCTAGATTGTTCTGCTTCACCAAGAGATTTCAGCGGACTATACATTTTCACTACAGTCCTATAGGTTTGTGATGACACAAGGACCCCAAACATCCAAGCACACTTATCACTAAAAGGGCTCACTTTGTGAGACATTTATTTACAGTTTGATTATATTCACTCACTTCTGTCACAATCTGCGTGAAGTCTTTACAGTATTGTTTGCGTAGGATTTCTCAAGATGCTCCTCTTTTCTACTGCCACGAAAACACTGCATGCACGAGGTGTGTGTGTGTGTGTGTGTAGATGGATGGATGGCCAAACGGATGAACTACCCATGTTTCATAAAAGCTTGAAATGCACAAAGCAGTGTTATGTGCTGTAACAGCGGAATAGTGCCTGCGGTTGGTGTTCCCGTCAAATAAAGGGAAAACAAGCCATTACTGTTCTGTTCAGAGAGTTCTTCTAAAGTGCCTTGTTCTGGCACTCTAGAGTCTGCACCACAGGACCAACATGTAAATGGGAGAATCTGTCACCATGGCAGGGCACCGTGGAGGCCAGCGAACAAAACCCTCTTCATGTGCAGGTTATTCAGACGAATGGATGGCAGGAGAGCGAGCAGCATCTCACCTTGCCGTGGTCTCACGCTGGCCGACCGGTGGAGACGGCTTGACAGCCCCCCCGAACGCAGTGCCAGGCGCTGGCACGTTACCATGGAAACTGTTTATAAAGACCACGCAGGCTCTTTTGAAAGACGGAGTGGGCGTCTTGGGGGGGGCCCCCACTGCACTCTCCCACATTCACGGCTAGAGAGTTGTGTCAGTGTTGTGCTCTTGTGCTTTCTCACTGTTTCTGACCACAGCAAATGACCACAGCAGTGGTCCTTGGGAGCATATTACCTGTCAGTGGCTGCCATGGCAACATATGCATCACGGCCGGAGGAAGAGAGAGAAGCGGGGTCCTAAATGCTCATTTCTGCGGCGCCCCGTGTCTGAGTCACATCGGGCTGAGGACAGGAAAACAACAGTCAACGGGCATTCTACTCCCTCCCCACGGGAACTGCATGTAATGAATCCTCTCATTCTCAGTGGAAGGGCCTCTCCTGTGAGATATGGATCTGCTGAGAGACAGCAACATGGAGCCTTTTTCTAGGACAGGCCGAAGAGCATCTGACCCCTCCCCCACCCCCAAAACAATCTGACTACAATTCCCAGAAATCCCCAACATCCTGTCAGCTAAACTTCGATTGCATCTCCTTCTTCGTCTCCTGCTATCTTTATAGCAGAGAGAGAGAGAGAGAAAGAGAGAGAGAGAGAGGGGGGGGGGACACAGTGCTGCCTATACAGGAGCTTAATGTTTCCAGTGATTTACCCAGCTAGCTGTGATAAACTCCATCTATCCAGATCGATGGGCTCGCCCTTTGTTCTGTGTTTAGAATTCCAGTTGTTCTGGAGAGAATGCTGAGCAGTTTGATACTGAGCATCCACGCACAGACACCCGACCTCTATATAAAAGGTAGCATCATTTTTCACAGAGATATGCCAGTGGAAATGTCTCCTCAGTAGTTTGTCTAACAGACAATGCTGCCAGATAATTAGTGACAACAAATTATAATGTTTGGCCTGTGAGTAAAAACAATGAACCTTTCTCACAGATTTGTCATAGTGGGGAAACACAGCTGCAGCTAATGAAACAACGGCTACGTTTGATTAATGCCAATGAGTAAGCTTTGATAGTTGTACTTTTAGATCATTTAGCTTTTATCCCAAGAGACGTACATAGTGTACAACTAAAAGTATTAAAGGTGAAGTCAGTGATTGTAAGCCAATGCACTCGAAAATGCCTTTGATATTCGCTTAATTTGTCATTAAGCGAATATCAAAGGCATTTTCGAAAACGCTTGATAATTCAAATAACAAATCAAAACAAAAACACCTCTCCCTTCAATGCCCTAGGGTGCTCCGTCAGAAGCTCCGTCCCACACACTGGAAACACATTGCCATGGCTAGGATATTGTTGTTGTGTGCAGTCTGCACAACGTATGTTCCTATTTACAGAGCCAGGGCTGTGTAAAAGTACCTGATTATTTTTTTCAGCGCGCACTGAGAACAGTAAGCTAAGCGAGCGGACTGCGAGGAGATACAGTATTCTGTGAATTTGATAAAAAGTGCATTGCAATCGCTTACTGTACCTTTAAGGAGCAAGTAGCATTTTGCTCAAGGTTGCTTATAGTTAGGCCAGGCCTATCTGGGATTGGTCATGGGTTCAAGTCAACATTAACAACTAGTCAACAGATCGTTCTCACAGTGACACAGATGCTACTGACAATACCGAAGACAGGTAAACATTCTTCCTGTGTAGCCTGTAAAATAGTACATATTTATTTATGAATTAGACTCATTACACAGGTTTGGGAACAAACATACTCTGCTTCATTGGTTTCTCCGCTTCTATTTTGACTGATTCAATTGTCATTACATCACAACCTAATCCAAGCAGCTTTTTTTATCAGCCAAATAAAATGTGTTGCCAGGGGCTGTTAAAAGCAAATGGCGGAACTCCTGATCAATTACATTTAATCTCGGAGCACAAGTTGAAATTCATTATGGATGAATGTGTTCTCTGGGTGTTACTGCACTCATTTTGCATTCTAACCTGCAACCTGTGTTCCCATTGTATCGTTGCAGGTGGCATTTCACATACAGCCCTACAAGGGACGGACGGACCAGAGCGTGCATGACAACATTAGATACATCATTGACAAGTAGGCCGGCTGCCCTCATTTCACCTTAAAGCCTGTCTGTCGCGTGCCGGAGATCCACTCTCTCCCATAAGCCTACTCTCTTGCAAAGGCTTTTCCATTCCTTGTCAAAGGGCAGACCTCTACTTTCCATATCAGTGTCTTCTGACATTAGAAGTGCAGAGATATGGTGAAACATGAACTCTCTGGGGACCTTGAGATCCAGCTAGTGAAATATAGATGGCTCGGTAGTGATCTCAGTGGATTAGCTCAACTGCTAGCCTATTCTAAGCTAGCATTGCTGTGTGACTGTACCCTAAATACATTTGTTTCTAATGCTGTGGATTATATTACATTGACTATTCTCATTATAGGAATAGAAGTGGGAATTGGGCAATGGTGTTTCAGCAATGCATTTATCATCATAATAGTGCACAGTTATAGGAAAGCCTAGCCCTATGTGATCTGAGTCAAATCAGTTATGCTGGGCTTCCAATATTTATCATGCTTACCGTGGCGTCTGCATGCAAAGAGAAGACTTGCAGAGAGAGTCAGCGCTTAGCTAACAAAGGATAAACCATATTGTACACTGGGCGAACCTGCCCTATATATCTCAGTGACTCAGTGATATCTCAGATAATTGTGTTGATTTAGGTTTTCAGTTAGTGTTTCAGTGTTAAAACTAGCATTTACGCGTGTAGGCTACCCCTCCCCCTCCCATAATGTTATTCACTTATGGAATATAGAGTCATGAGTTGTCACATTACTGTGTCAACCAAATTCCTTTTGAATTGCATTCCTCAGATATGGAAAGCATGGCGCCTTCTACCGATTCAGGTCCAGCACGGGCCGCGTCCTGCCCCTGTTCTATGTCTACGACTCCTACCTGACCCCGCCCGAGTCCTGGGCGGAGCTCCTGACGCCCAAGGGCTCCCACAGCCTGCGGGGGACGGCGTACGACGGCATATTCCTCGCCCTTGTCGTGGAGGAGCGTCACAAGCACGACATCCTGGCTGGCGGCTTCGACGGCATGTACACGTACTTTGCCTCCAACGGCTTCTCCTTCGGCTCCTCCCACCAGAACTGGAAGTCCATCAAGGCCTTCTGCGACGGCAACAACCTGCTGTTCGTGCCCAGCGTAGGCCCGGGCTACGTGGACACGGCCGTGCGCCCCTGGAACAACCACAGCACCCGTAACCGCGTCAACGGCCGCTACTACGAGACGTCCCTACAGGCGGCGCTGTCGGTCCGGCCGGAGGTCGTGGCAGTCACCTCCTTCAACCAATGGCACGAGGGCACGCAGATCGAGAAGGCGGTGCCCAGGAAGACAGTGAGCCGCCTCTACCTGGACTACCTGCCAAACCAGCCAGACATCTACCTGGAACTCACACGCAGGTGGGCAGAGCACTTTAACAAGGAGAAGGACAAGTGGCTGATGTAACACACTCTCTCTCTCTCTCTCTCTCTCTCTCGTCGCCTGCTCCATTTCCCTCCCAGTAACAGAACATTCCAGATGAGCTTGTACACCCGATACGTTTTGCTCTTTTTATTGCCCGCTGATTGTTTCTTACCTCATCATCTTTTTTTTAAATATTTGATTTAGGACTAATGTCAACACTGGTTTGAGCGGTATCAGAATTTAAACACTGTTGAGTAAAATAATGACATTCGGAGTGTGTATTTTCTTATTTGCAAAGATTATTTTATTTCCAGAATTTTGTTTGACTACAATTTAAAAAGGATGTCTGTTTACTGTTGGAGAATCGGTGGTGTGTTTGAAAACAAACTAGGACAAGGAGATGTGATTTCACTGGAGTTGAATTGTCAGGCTTAGCACAATGTCCTGCGCAGGGCCGATAGATTAGAATAGAACAAACCTGAAAGAAAACATGCCAAAGGTAAATGTAATAATGTAATGCCACTAAAGTTGGCGGGAAAGTAGCACCATTCTGTACCTAGACAGTGTAATACCAATCGCAGTGTGAGTAATTCTACACGTGACGGTTAGTTTCCCATCATGCCTCAGTGAACCAACCCGTTGCTGTAAACAGGTGTCCAACTGCACTGGTTCCAGCATCACTGGGACAAAGCCGATCCCTGAAGCCAGACTGATGCCACGCTTTAACAGCTCAGCTCCACTCCCCACCCCCAACCCCTGTTTGGCTGTGCCCAAGAAAGCCAGACGTTAGCGGCAGACGATTGTGCCGACGTACAAATGTCAGGCCCCAGAGCGACTGCTCCGTAGGCCAGTCACCTCATCATGAGTGACCGTCACTTTGAGCTGTGACAAACACATACACACAAACACACCTCTGAATGTCAGCTGCTCAACACAAGTGTGCACAGAGAGACCCCTGAAATAGTAAGACGGACAATACCGCGACAGACACAATAACATCTGGAACTGTCAGTGAACTGTCTCACTGTTGAGTTCAGCATGAATGCTGACCAGCCACCCTGAGCGATTACGGCAGAACAGACTCCCTTTACGCAATAGACGTGTAGGGAAAGATAACAGGAGAGAAAGGTCTGGCAGGCCAATAGAATGCTTGTGCACTGAGCCACACAACTATCTTAAAAGCAGCGTTTATGTTTGTTTATGTTTGTTTGAAGAGCCAGCTTTATGATGATGTGGTCACCTCAAAATTATCTCAAAGGTAAAAGTAAACGATGAAACAGCAACACGTTTAGATGCAGTGAAAAGTGTTTCGCCTGTAATGCAAAACATTTATCCAGCGAGTAACATTTTGAATACCAGATAAACAGACAACAATATCAAATATCTTATTTAATGATTTATTCAATGTAAAGCCAATATTGTGAAGATAAATAATTAAAAACAATATAGGAAAATAAAATGTAAAATGGCACAGTAAGCTACAACTATTGGTTGTAATGTGTGCCTAGCTTTGGAAAAGAGATTAACTCTAAGTGCTGCAAATATTAATGAATATTTGTGATGATTAATAGTTCAACATGTTACTGTAAAAATACCAAATTGCTGACAATTTACTGTAAACATATGCCTAGTATTGTCAACCAAACCTAGCAGTGATGTGCTTATTATTGTTAAATGTATTGTATATTCACACATTCAAGTGAACATACTGTATATTGGCTTTGTAATAATTGATTTATTGTGCATATTGTGTGCTGGAGACAAGCTCAAGACCATAATAAACTCTGCCACTAGACATGCAATTAATCACAATGAATGAAGGCAAAACAGCGAGTAAATTACAAGTTTTGTCTTACTTGCCACTGTGCTGGTTTGAAATCAGAAAATCACTGTCTGTGTTTAGCTCTTGAGCATGTCTGATGAAATGGAGACTGTTATGTGAGTGTCTGGTACACACTACAAACAACATTTTACAATAGCTAATGGTAGAATGTCTCTAATAGTCAAACAATGACAATAAAAGCAGCATAGTTTGCATAATTTATACACTAATAGTACCCAATCAGTAATGTGAAAGACACACAAAGGACAGCTCCAGAGTTAGTGAGCGGACAATACTACATGTGTAAGGATTATGATCTTTTAGCATTGAGTAATTAAAGGTAATGAGTTCTATTTGCACAAAAATAACTAAATTGTGTCAGCATTTTGATATCACTAAATTAAACTGAACTTCAAAATGTAAACAAGCTATATACGCTGTGTTTTATCTACAGTACCAGTGCTACAGGTGTTTTGTTCTTGTCTTAAAAAGGTATGATAAAGGGGTGTAAACATCTACACAAGTGCAAATAATCTCTTACCAAATGTAAAAACAAGCAAATGACTGGAGCCTGGAAATTATTTATTTTTTGACACTATTAGATGTTTAGAAGAACAAATCAGTAAGGGTTACAGTGTAACCTGTACCCTGTTTTCCTCTCATTCAAATAAACCATTGGCATGGCAGGAATGCATGTTAATCATCTAATTTACAGTGAATGTCAGTGCCTCTGATTAACGTTTGTCAGTTGACTGCTAGACTTGCATACCATTCAAGGTTGAATTTGAAGAGGTTTAAAACATAATTTTGCTATATATACAAAGGGCGATTGTAAGGTTGTAACATGACTGACATGAAGACAAACATATTTCTTTCTCTGGTTGTCTCATAAACCCCTATAATGATGGATGGTTAGTCAGTTCAAGCCTGACTTCCACATCGGACTGACAATAATAGGACAAAGCAGAGCGTCAGATAATAAAACATACCAGAGCTATACAGGATAGCAAACATGGTCGACTCTCTATTGTTGGTACTGGTATGTAAAATGTCGCATCATGCTTAAGCCTCCCGAGTAATTATTCAGCATCTTCCATAGTGTGTATAGATTCATGAAATATAAACAGGCATGGCTGAGATAAGGTCATTTGTGTCTGTGAATGTAATTGTGCCTATGAGAGAGGGCCTTGAATGTGATATTAAACAACTCAATGGCTGCTCGTGTGTGAAGGCATGCTGAAAAACTGGTTCTGTGAGAGACAATAACGTTTTTCGGCTTGGAATGATTAGGCAGTGGTACTAATATTTTACTAGCCCTGCCTGAATGTTGTCCCATATGTTACATTGGCCACACACATTAAACTTGAGCAACACTGGTGTATCAGTTCACCCAACACTACACCAGTCCAACAACAGCTCTCGCACAGCCCCCCTCATTGTTTGAGACAAGAGGAACATCTGGCCAGTTTCTCTCTCTGTGAACTCAAACCCCAGATGAAAAGAGAAAGTTACAGCGGAGAGAAAGCCTTTAGTGATCGCAGCAGCACTTCAGGGGATGCGGAGAAATTAGCTCATTGGGAAGTGCTGACAGGCCATTTGGAGAATAAATGGCCCAATATGCAGCCAGGGAGCTTAGAAGCCATTTGAAATTAACTCCTGCTGGAGATTTCTGCGACAGTCCGCGCGATCATTAAGAATTTCACTCAAAACAATTTATTCTTGTGTGTGTGCGTGTGTGTGAGCGAGTGCGTTAGAGAGAGAGAGAGATCATTCCTGTGACCGTGTGTGTGTGAGAACTGGTAGATGTGACAATCTGTTTTTATAAGATAAACGCTTTCAGACTCCTTGAGAAACAGAATATGCCTTCCATGGTGTCAGGCGTTCTGTGTGCGTGTTGTTTTGTCTGTCACAACATTTTATTCCTGCAGGATATTGTTACTGTGATGGGGGTGGAGAAACACAATACTCAACGTAACAGAAAACATCCCTGGCTGGGGTGGTACGTCAAAGTCCCGACAGCTCTAGGACTAAACTCTTGTGCATTCCCAACTTCAGATCATTCAGCTTATGCTTGAGTGAGAGAGTTCCTATACTAATTATGATATTAGATGCATATTCACTGCTGCAGCTGGATGGTGCCATGGCTGGTACAAGTATTGGAACCCTCCATATCTGTGCTATGATAGTGGGTGTTAATTTTAGCCAGGAGGCAGGATAAAGTGGAACAGATGTGTTCAATTGGGAATGAGTTTACACCACATGTTTGTAGTATCTGTTTGTAGTATTATTATATTGTATGATTTGTTGATGTTGCTTTTTCTATATAGTGTACTCTAATCAAGATGTTCATCTACATAGCTGGCACGTGTATAGATTGTGGACAAACAGGACATCATTTGACAAAGGTCAAAGCAGAAAAAAAAGGTGATTGCTGATTTTCAAAATGGTGGCAGTAACTGGATTGATTCAAATGAAGACATGGCTCATTTAATAAATGAGGACAGACTATTGATTCCCTCGTTTCATTTCCTGCTGTATGTGACCCTAAAGCCATCTTAATTATTTTTTCATTACACGATATAACCCAGCAAAATAGTCAAAATATATAGTTTTATAACATTACATGTATGGTATAAATACATACAGTAATAGCTATAAGTCTGTGAAAGATGAGAACGATGTATAAAACAAGATATATCCATGAGTGGATGTAATGGAGAGTTTAGAATGGGAAAGCGAACATTATAGCTAGGTTTATCATATTATGACATCTAAGGAGCTCTTGGAATGGCTCTCCATGGTATGCTTATATAAGCAAGGCCACTTTCACCTGCAGTCTCTTTCAGACCTATATTCATCATTGTCTGCATTTCCCTTCAACCGATACAGGGTAAACATTTATGTCAGTGAATGGAAGTATTCACTAATTACTCAAAATTTAATATAAATCGTTTACATTTCCTTTAATTTATTCAGGCGCCATGCTGCATTATACTCTAGCAGAAGCTGCAGCAACAATATAACATTACCCTATACATAATTATAAAATCTATAGGCTCTTCACTGAACAGTCAAATGCCAGTTTTGACAGTTATTTACACTAGCAGAGTGACACAAGTCAGTCATTATCTGAACACTTGGAGCTTTAAAGTGACATGCCTTGGTTTGCACCTAGAAGAACCCTTGCCTTTGAACCAGCATTACAGGCGTTTTCGTTATAAACCACTATGAATATGCTGAGTGGATTAATGCTCTCTACTTCATCCTCTAAAGCTATCTCGCATAGTTCTATACCACTCCCCTAGCCACCCACACATGTAAATGGATAGTTGTGTATTGCTGTAATCGACAGTGTGCTGGGGTTGAAATGTTGGGTTTGTGGACGATGCAATCGAGAAGCATATACTGTGGAATAGACTTTGGAGTGAATGGGTTGCGTACATAGCTCCATCTAGTGGTGACTATAAAGACAACAGCATAAAACAGTACGTGCATTTAACCATTCTGTACAGAATGATGCATCTTAAATATTTAATTGTCCGCCTAAATATTGAAAGAAGCAACGTCTGCAAACCTAAATGTAATGTGCTTAATTCTGATGAAGTACTCACTCTCTCTAATGCGGACACACACACAAACACAAAACAGTATTTACATATGAAGGAACACAAAGTATCTTATATTTAGGTAGAAAACAGACCAGATCTTAGCATACTGTAGTGTGTAAATTCCACAGTCCACATTCTATACTGTAAAGACAAAACTCTTCCTCATTGAAGACTTGGAGGCTCAAAACCCAAAGGCGTACCGGGGCAAATCACAAGTCATTTAGGTCTGGGTAACGTCTGACACACACTATAGAAGTACACAGCTGTTGAACAGAGTAACAACCGTGTGAAAGCGGGGAATTGGAAGGAGCAGCCCAATCCCAAGGCCAGCAGCCTGTGACCACTGTGCTGGCAACACACACTGGCATGTATGCCCACTGGGGAGAAGGGGGGCAACAGTCCACAGCGCAGCCAGCTATCCACTGTCACCGATGAATTCCAAGTGACTTGACACCTGGCGCTGTAGGGCCAATAAAGGAATGTTAACAATACGACTGAGTAGGCCCTGGTAAACTGCAAGACCCGGAATGCAGTTAAACATCCATGACAGACAGACATACCTCACAGTATGTCATGCCTTCCTTAATGCTCAAGCATTCAGCAGAGCACTAGTATACATAGGAGAAATATAACACAAAAATTATTAATATGAAAATATTATTAATGTATTCAAAGTTGCACCAAAAGCAACTGTCATCACATTTGTTGAAGTGCTTACCCAGCAGAGAATAATTACTCTATAAAGCATGAAAAGCACAATTTCCCCCACTACAAAGTCGTAATCATAAACCAGTCATAAATCAGTCATGCCATTTTAAAATAACAATGCCATAAAATGTAGTGTTCAAAACGGGCAAATTATTAGACCTGCATTATTCTGCTTCAATGGCATCTTATCAGCTGGAAACAAATTAGATAAAAGGTGCATAACCATGGTGCAGGGTATTTAGGTGACAATTAGCCATTATGCTGTACAGCTTTATATTGAGTTTTATGGACCATGTTATTTATCTCAACTTATTTATCTTGTAGATTGCATTAAAACATGGTCTTATCCCTAACATCACTGTCCTCTGTCTGGGCAAAGCAATCATTTCAAAGTGACACCTGTAATGAGCTCATTATCTCAGCCGGAAGACCATTGGCCTGTGCTTAACAAATACTGTAGTGCCTGCTGCCTGGCGCTCAATGAAGTATCAGCAGGTCATAAATCATCTCAGCAGTTAAAGGAGAATTGCGGGAGAGAAGCGGTGTGTTGTTTGTTGGGAATTTTCCCAAGAGGACGATTGGTCAGAACCGATACCAAATATTTATCACTGATTAAATAGTATTCAGTCAAGCCTTGTAAAGTAAAAAAAAAAAGAAAAGAAATGTCCTTTAATTTTTTATCCGCCTGTCATAAAATTTTAGTAGTGTGCTAGAAATGATGTTGTATTTTATATAAACAATGAGTCTGCCTGCTCCTATATGGCTGAAGTAAATCACTTTTGCCTTTTAGATCATAAAAAAAAACTTTATATATGCTTAGGAATTACTTTACAGAAAATTGTGGGTTTGGGGGGGGGGGTGACAATACACCTTATATATCTAAGAACTGAAGTACCGGTATGAAATGTCTATGACTATTAGTATTGCAATCAATGTGGATATTATTTGATTACATCAAACTAATAGTTTGAAATATCTGTCTTACTTACTTTGTTCAAGATTGCAATCTTTATCACATTATCATGTTACATTATTTAATGGAATATGTTTCTAGTCAATACAAAGTCCCCACAAAACTATCATGAAATCTTCATATTTCCAAGAGGAAAGTAAAACATACAACTAAACCAGTCAAGGGCAACAATAAATGAAATACACCTGTATCAAATAACGTGTCCTTTGTCGTCGTAGCCCATACATGAAAGCACTTGCCTTGTAACAGAACAACAAACTACTCCCATCTGATAGAGGAATATCTCCTTACAGTCTACAGTACACTGAACATTACAAATAGCAACACTATTTCTCCAGCATCGCTGAGCCCACCTCAGAGAGGTTTGAGGAGGTCATCATAACCTGACGTGATACGCAGGAGCACGTCACACACGGTAGAAGACAGATCATGGTGACAAAAGTACTTATGTTTATTAGAATGATATTATACTAGTTGCCATGTTACAAATTTGGGGTGGAATTAATGATGAATGACACCATCTATAAAAAGAGAATAGTTACATACAAATGATGATAAACAATGAAAACATGAGGGAACGATTTTAAAATATAGCTAATTTGACAAGTATGTGCGTCAGAAGTTACATGTACCCATGATTCACATGCCTTTCCATCGCAGTCATCTCTGAATTTAAAGCAAGCCCTGCCTCTTCAGATCTTCATACGTCTTCTTATTCACCACGTTCCCACTTGAGTCTTCATATTCCTCCTGAATAAGTGTCACAAAATGACACAATGGAAATCAATATCGCATGGCATTAACAAGCCATTTACCTTTACCATAACCTTTGAGTATTATTGCTTTATGGAGAACCTTGGTTTATTGAGCAGCGTTAGCTAGATTAGACATCTAGATTAGAAGTGATATTATTAGGGCTGGGTATCGGCATGGACATCACAATGTGACAGGTACCACAATGACACTGAATATATCATGATATACTGTGATACGAAGGACATTTTTAAATGTTTTAAAGCATGACTCAATTAGCCCATTCAGTTCTATCCTTCACATTGTATGTCAATTTGCTGTGCTCTTCTGTGTTCATAATGATAATACAAAGTCAAGGAGCCCAGTGATGGCAGGCATCATAATTTGATGAAAGAGTGTTCCAAAAGTACATTGGGCAATGTGAAACGTGTAGAGCCATTTTCAACCCATAAAATTATAATTGTATATAAAAATGAGAACTTTGTCAATGTTAACACCAGCGTTGTGTCTTACCACACACTTATCAGTATGAATATTTCGTTTACAGTAAGGTGTATTTTCTCTTTAACTCTTTGGGGTCTAAGGAGATTTTCCCCTTTTTGCCCCACTTATTGTCAGTCACAAATTAATATATTTAAATATATATGTCACTACCAAGTGCTGCATATTATTTTTATCACTGAATGAACGCACTGGCTTGCCTGTACAATTCTTATAGTCATCAACAGCTAGCATTTACATGCTTGCTGTTGATGACTATAGGGCTCTAATATGCGTATAGACCCGTCTATCACAATCATGTCGATGTTTATGGGCTTACAGTCAACTGATAATGGCCTATCAACATTTTGAATGGAATGAAGCCCCAAAGTGTGGTTGCATTTCACTTCAGGAATAATGCCTCTGATATTCTAAATATTTCAAATATTTATATATAATAATATTTATATAATATTTATATTCAAATATTTATATTCAAATATATAAATATTCTAATTAGGCAACGAACACGGACATGGGCTACTTTACATTGAAGCCTCCGGTTTCAAAAACGAGGAGAGGAGAGCGAAGTTATTTATCATAATGTTTGATAAGCACTTATTTGTCGTGGGCGACTTGGCCGTTGTCACGGGCGACTTGGCCGTCCTCAGAGTTAAACTGTTAAAGTTATTTAAATAATTCTTTACAGTATTGCGGAGAAAAGAAAATATCGCAATACTCAGCTGTAAATATATTACTACTACTAAAAATAGTGTTAACAAGTGTTTGGAGTCAGTAGTGGCATTAACAGTGTTTGGAGTCAGTAGTGGCATTAAGTACAAACCTCTGTGTCTGGCTGCCACCGCTCAGACGCCTTCTGGGACTTCAGCTTGGCCCACACTGCATTAAAAACAATATGTACAACTGTTAACTAATCCCTGAGATACTAGAGTTTCTAATCCGTGTACTGGATGATAAAACACACGTACGAGACACAGCGTCCTCGATCTGGGTAACGTTGGCAAAGTGGGCCGTGTTTGGAATCCCCAGACAGCGCATGCCGTGGGCGTGTCTCCACTCCTGGATAACACAGTGTCAACCGCATGTCAATCTCACAAAGTCACACTTCACCAATGGACTGTGTCACAGAAAGAATTAGTATAATAAATATGACTTACTGCAAAGTGTCTCTGGAAGGCCTTGGGACCCCTGTATGTGTAGTTACCACAGATCTCACAGTTATAGTTGATGTTGAGCCCGTGGAGTTTATAGAGCCAATATGGAATAGGCTGGAGAAGACACG